>JAXCMG010006172.1:0-25840 GCA_034642415.1 Podarcis siculus | reverse complement strand
CAGGAAATACGCAGACTCTGTGACTCACAAAGCCTGCTCCCTTTTAAGGTGGAACGGAAATATCCTAACATCCTCCCCCTTTCCGTGTAACCTGTAGTACCTGTGGTTCAACCCAATTGCAACCTCTGTACGTAAACCTTAAGTTGTTCTCTGTTAACAACCTTAGACAACAGATCAGCAGGAATTTCATTTCCTGCCATGTAGGACACCTGAATGAGTCCTTTCTGAATACACTCTCTTGCATGATGTAGCTTAATCTGCAAGTACTCGGTTCTTTGCTTGCAACTCTGAGTTCAGCAAAGCCAAACAGGATCTATTGTCTTGATACACTTGTATAGGACATTTCACAGAAACTCTGATGTCCTTAAACAGTTGCATCAACCATTCACAATCCATGAGTGAAAATGACAGAGCATTGAGTTCTGCTTCACAGGAACTTAAGCTAACTGTCGTCTGCTTCTTGCACAACCAGTCAAACAGACAGTGGTTGTACATGTAGCATACTCCAGAAGTGCTTGTACCATCCGTGGTGTCACTTCCAAAACTAGCATCTGCAAAGATTTCAAGACCTCCAGTCTTCTGACTGGTGAACCTCAGCCTGTAGTGCGAAGTCCCTTTCAAATAGCGGGCTATGCGCTTCAGAGCTTTCCAATCCTGAACAGTAGGATTGTTAGCATGTCTGCTAAGCAGGTTAGTGCTTACAGCTATGTCAGGTCTTGAACATCTAGCAATGAAATTCAACCTGCCTAGAATGCATCTGTACAGCGTAGTGTCAGAAAACGCTTCAGCAGTACTATCTACCTGGTAACCTGTCACCATCGGTGTGTCTGCTGGGTTTGCACCAACCAAATTCAACCTGGTTAATACATCAGCAATTTTCTGTGTTTGGTGTGCCAGAAAATTACCTGCTTGGTCCCTCTCCACCTGCAGAGAATGATAGTTGGATACCTCACCAAGATCCTTCATGTCAAAGTGCTCCTTCAGCTGTGCTAGGGTGCTTTGGTAAAAAGCCCGATTCTTCCAAAACATCAGAAGATCATCAACAAAACATAAACAATACAGTTTGTTTTGCCCCTCTTCCTTGACAAACACACACGAATCAGCTTTGCCCTGGTGAAAACCTAGAGAAAGCAATGTCTCAGTGAGTTTTATGTTCCAACACCTGGCACTCTGCTTGAGACCATATAAGGATTTCCGCAGTTTACAGACCATTCCCTTCTGTATCTGCATTCCATCAGGCGGAAGCATAAACAGCTCCTCCCCCAAAACCCCGTACAAAAAAGCTGTATTAATGTCATGATGGGAAACATGCAGTTTCTCCTCTGCAGCTATCTTGAGCATCAGCCGAATGCTCTCATATTTGACGGTGGGTGAGTAGGTCTCGTGGTAATCCTGTCCTGGTACCTGTGAAAAACCTCTGGCAACCAATCTGGCTTTGTGTCTGACAACCTTGCCATTCTGGTCTGTCTTGGCCTTGAAGACCCATTTGCTGCCAACCAGTCTCATTCCTGGGACTACCGGTACCAGCTCCCAAGTTTGGTTCCTATTCAAGGAATCAACTTCAGCCTTCATGGCATTAAGCCAAGGCTCAGCATCTTTAGAGGTTAACTTTTGAACCTCTTTGAAGCTTGAAGGTTCCCACACCTTCTCTGAGCTACCAAGAACAGCAGTTGCCGTCTTAGCAAACTCATCAGCAAATCTCTTTGGAGGTCTGCCTTTTGTGGCCCTTTCAGTTCTGCGAACTAGATGCAAGTCTTCTTCACTCATCTCCTCCTTCTTAGGAGAAAAGTGACCAATGGTGAACAGTGGTTCTTCCAGTTCATTGTCAGACGCATCAGATGGTCTGACTGAGGCCTTTGCGCTCTTGTAGTCTGCTGTGTCATCACTGTCACTGACACCAGCAGCAACGCCGCCCACTGAACTGGAATCCGAACTCTGATCATCATCCTCATCATCCTCAGCTTCCTCAACATCATCTGCTTTTTTCACATCACCTTTATCTTCCTCTGGGTAACTCTGGAAAATTCCCACATTTTCCCCCCACTTAGGATTGTACTCAACACTCTTTGTGAACTTAATGGACTTAGAATCAGTCATCCATACCCTGTATGAACCTTTTTCATACCCCATGAACAAACCATGTGCCCCACGCTTCCCAAGCTTGTTTCTCTGTGGGGTGTGTACCCACATGTCAAAACCAAAGATTCTCATGTGCTTGACGTTAGGTTTCTTACCAAACATCTTCTCATAGGGAGTACAACCAATAGGTGATGAGAGTCTGTGATTAAAGGTATAAACAAACGTGGACAAAGCCTCCCCCCAAAACTTCTCAGGGAGATTGGCATCATGCAACAAGGTTTTTAGGCCTTGAAGCAAAGTTTGGTTTGCTCGCTCAGCAAGTCCATTCATCCATGGCGATCTAGGCGTTGAGAGGTCATGCTGGATTCCCTTCTCAGTCAGGAAAGCTTCAAACTGCTGAGAAGTGAATTCCCTGCCTCGATCAGTAAAGAGACAGCCGATACGTTTACTGTGAACATTCTCCAACCAAACACAGAATGCCTTGAACCTAGGAAACGCTTGCAATTTCTGCTCGAGCATAAACACATGAATGTACCTGGAAAAAGAATCAATTAGAACCATGAAGTACCTTGCTCCACCCAAAGAGGGCACAAGTGGACCAACCAGGTCTGCGTGGACTAGCTGGTAGGGTTTGGAAGCCTGCCTGCTAGACTCCTTGCCTTTTGGAGCAACCTTCACCTTGTTCTCTGCACAAGATACACATTTCATGTGAAACTTACAGGGTTTGATGTTCAAACCCTCAACCAACCCAGGCATCTTGGACAGCGCCTGCCAAGACATGTGACAAAATCTTCTGTGTGCTTCGTGAATACATCCTGCATGAAGAACTTTGTTAGTTTGTGCAACACAACAAGAATCAACATTTGACACAGCAACAACATTGTCATCATAAGTTAAACAGAACAAGCCATCTATAAACTTTGCATGAAAAATGTCCTCTTTGCCTTTCCTGATGACACAGACGCTCCTCTTGAAGGAAATCTCAAAGCCACGCCCAGTCAGCTGTGGGACACTGAGCAAATTGTCTGCAGCACCTGGAACATAAAGTACATCTTTGATGGTAGTGTGCAGACTTGCCAGTTTCATAGTCCCTTCTCCTGCAATTCGCAACGTCTTTCCATCAGCCAGGTGGATCTCTCCGTCTTGAGGTGTGAAGGAAATAAACAGATGCTTATCTTTTGCCAGATGGCGGGTGCATCCAGAATCTACAATAAATCTGGCCTTGGCCTTTGGAGCAGCTTTTCCAGCAAGCAAAACCTTGTTTTCCACCGACGTGGGCTTTTGCTGCTTGCCCCCCTGCTCCTGGCCATCAAACTTGCCTTTAGCCTTTGGTGAAGCTGTGCCAGCAAACAAAGCCTTGTTTTCCACTGGCGTGGGCTTTTCACCCCCCCTTCTGCTTCGGGCCATCTGCAGGCATCTGTCTCTGTTTACCTCTGGCCTTCCGGTATCTGTGAGGATGACCTTGGCTCCCATGAGAAACAGAGCTCTCAGCTGCCGACTCCTTGGCTCCCCCTGGAGGCTGGAATGCTGCCTGGGATGACATCACAGTCAGCTCCCCCTGCAGCTTGCAACCGGTGCCCTCAGCATCCCTGCGAACACTCTCATTCTGGGAAACAGCCAGGACCTCTGATGCAGTCAAACTCTGGGCTGGGATGACCGGCAGATGAGCTACTTTCAAAGCATTCCACATCTGACGTGCAGTCGTGTTGTCAGCCAGTGTTGATATATCCTCCAGAGAGACGGATAAGACTATTATGTCTATGGCCCTTGAATCTTGGGCCTTCCATCTATCTGTCAGAGGAACTGGAGGGGCTTCACACACAGTATGCCACACTCCAAACTGTCATAGTAGACTCTCACAGCAACTTGCCCAAGTCTCATAATTGTGCCTGTTTAACTTTGGGCACTCAGTGCCATCATCTGAGGCTTGTAAAAACTCCATTCCAGCTCTTTACTTGAGCCATGAGTCCTTTTCACTTCAGAGACTCCTTATCTTGGCACCCATTAATCACGAAGCCTGCTTGGCTCGGCTCCCAGGCCAATTAGGCCAGCCGGACATCAAATAGACTCTGCCGCGGCAACGAAAAGCCTTTGCTTTCGCTTTTCCCACACATACCTCAGCAGTCTGTCGCAGTCTTACTCTCCTGTAAGTGCCGTGAATCTGGGCCCATAACCTGTTGTTGGGATACTGCCAGAGAGATAAACCCATCATGGCCCCCACGTCGCCTCCGGACGATCCATCGATCTCCCATAGATACAGTATCAGCAATTAGCGACACGAGCTCCAGAAAATCGCTTGCCACATTCCAGAGCTGCTGCACGCTCTATCAGCAGAATTCGCACAGCGAAAGATGCACGCAGGAGAGCATTATTTAGAAGTTTATTCAGCGTTGGTCAGAACAAAGGAAAAAACATGACTGCCTGCTTGCGTGTTCAGGCACAGAGAGAAACGAAAGCATAGACACAACAGAAACATCCTGTGAACAGGAAATACGCAGACTCTGTGACTCACAAAGCCTGCTCCCTTTTAACGTGGAACGGAAATATCCTAACACTTTCCACCTTTAAAAAAACAAATATTTTTATTACATTGTCAAAACTTAATGAACAAACAACAAAATATAACATGGAGGTTCTCCCATGAAGGTTGAACACAGTTACAAGGAATAATAGAGGTGCATTCAGACATGGTGAAGCTTAGTCAGCAGAGCATGAGACTCTTAATCTCAGGGTTGTGGGTTCAAGCGCATGATGGGCAAAAAATTCCCCAATTGCAGGGGGTTGGACTAGATGATCCTTGTGGTCCCTCTGTTCCAACTCTACAATTCTATGATCATGTCACATGGAAGATTCGAACAGTTTCACTCTAGCAAGTCTCTCTGAAGGTTTCCATGTGTTTGTAGAAGTCTTTGGGGTTAGGGGTGATGTTGGCATTTGGGGAAATATTTTTTTAATGTAAGAGAACAATTAAAACAACAGGTGAAAATTGAAAGATGAAAAAACAAAACAATTTTAAAAAGCTTTTGCAGTATGTTTATGTCAGAATTAAATATTTCTGAATCTTTAACTAGCCCATTGCACAGCTTCTTACAAACTTTTTTGATGAACTGTTGTGGGAGTTGGGTATGTTCAACTTGAAGAGGAGACTGAGAGGGGATATGGTAGCCATAATCAAATATCTGAGGAGCTTTCCCTTATTGGATGGAGCAAGCTTGTTTTCTGCTGCTCCAGAGGGCGGGAGCCGAACCAATAGCTTCAAATGACAAGAAAAGAGATTATTACTAAGCACTAGGAAGAACTTTCTGTCAGTAAGAGCCGCTCGGCAGTGGAACGGACCGCCTGGGAAAGTGGGGGATTTTTCCTTCATTGCAGGATTTTAAGCAGAGGTTGGATATCAGTTTGTCAGGGATTCTTTCGTTGCGATTCTTGAATGGCAAGGGGTTGAAGTACATGACCTGGGGGTGGGGGGGGAGGTCCCTATAGAACCCTGAAATAGGCATGTAGAATAAGTAAAGTTACCGTACATAAGTCATAGAGTCCAAGTCATAAAAGGAGAAAGGGAGAATAAATGTTGTCTTCTTCGCATAAGGGGTCTCTGGGTTTTATCCTTCCTGTAGTAAACTGGCCTCCAGCCGCTCGCCCCTCCCACACCTGTCTTTGCTCTCCAGCCAGATCAGGTCCTCTAGAGCAGGGCTGGCAGGCACATTTACTTTTTACAAAACAGAACAAAACATCACCGGTAAGGCTGCCACCACTCCCTTTGTTCCGGGGAACCCAGAGCCACAACCCAGGGAGAAGGCTGCGCCCCGTTGTTGCTGGTTACCCCCCCACTCTACAAGTTGTATCCACAGACTTGCAGACAGAAATTATACGGTAGAGCACGACCAAGCGTAAGGCTAGGACTTAGCTATTCCCCCCGGAAGGCACACAAACTAAAACACTTTCTTTCTTTAAAAATTTATTTTTAAAATAACATAAGGAAACATGCTAAAATAGCAGGCACATCTTTTGAAGTTTACAGATAAGAAAAATAAAGACATTGTATAGTCTAACTAACTTACATACTCACAAAGTAAAGCACAGATAGGATAGTTAGAGTCCTTTCAAGAGTCCGCAATTCAAAGGCTTTCATAGATCTCCATTACAAAAGACGAAACGACGGCTATTAGGTGGAACATCAACAGCCGGGCATCTATGCAGATTGCAGTGAGCAATGGCAGAGAGCAACTTCTCAAACTTTCCCCTGATCTTTTATCCACAATTCGCTCTTGGCGTCGGAACCCCCAAGCCAATCATAAGTCTTAATTAATTTTTAAACTCACCAATGACCGGCTTGCTGGTCAATCAATTTACCTTTTGGCAGCTGGGTCAATTTAGAATCCAGAGCCTCCAAATCAAAGGGGTTCCTCCCTTCCGTGAAGGTTTTTCAAACATTCCCATAATGATGTTATCTGGCCTTGATTGCCTGGGAATGTTCGCATCCTCAGACCCAGGTGTCAGCCCTTTCATTAAATCAAGGCTTCCTTTCTCACAATAAACCTTTCACGCCAAAGGAGCCAGCTAGTCTGGAATTAAAGAGGCACAACTTGTTTCCCAGGGTCCTTGTGGCTAGTTGATTTCCCACAAGGCCTCACTCTTGCTGCTTGACCAAGGAATGGTTTCTAAACAGTACTAACTTTACTACACCCTCCCCTTTAAGATGAAATTACAGGGTCAAGTCCCGCAATTTCATCCAACAAAAAATAAATATATACATTGAGGTAGATTGTCCAGTCTAGGGGAATTAGCAGCTCCAAAATCATTAGCAGCATCCCCCAGTCTGATATATACACAGTTTCAAGACAATAATCATTACCAACATTTCCAACTGAGGATTCAAGCAACACACATATCAATAACTCAGGGTACAGATTGATACATTCTAGACAAAGTATCAGCAACTATGTTGTTCTTTCCAGCAATGTGAGTGACTTTAAACTGAAAATCTTGTAGGGCTAAACTCCACCTGAGCAATTTCTGGTTAGATGTTTTCGCCCTCTCCAACCAACACAGTGGGGAGTGATCTGTTTGAACCTCAAAAGTGTTGCCCCACAGATAAGGACGCAATTTGGTCAGAGCCCAGACCAAAGCAAAACACTCTTTCTCGATGGTTGAATAATTTTGCTCCCGGGTGATCAATTTTTTACTCAGATAAACCACGGGACGCCAATTTCCTTCTTCATCTTCTTGGAGCAGAACTGCTCCCAACCCGGTCTGACTGGCATGAGTTTGCACCACAAACGGACGTCTCTGATCTGGGGCCAGCATAACTTGGGAGCTCACAAGGGCATGTTTTAACAGATCAAAAGCCCTTTGACACTCCTCAGTCCAATTTACTTTGACTGGTAGAGATTTCTTACAAAGGTTGGTAAGAGGAGCAGCTAAGGTTGCAAAATGATTGACAAACCTCCGGTAGTAATTCACCAACCCTATGAAAGACTGCACATCCTTTTTCACTACAGGGCGAGGCCATTCTTGAATGCATTGTACCTTGGCCTCTAAAGATTTGATGTTTCCCAACCCCACTGTGAATCCCAGATACACCACTTCTCCTTGGGCAAACTGGCAATTTGATATTTTAACAGTCAGATTTGCCTCTTGCAAACAGGCCAAAACTCTCTGCACATGCTTAAGGTGCTCTGGCCACGTCTCAGAAAAAATTGCTAGATCATCCAAGTAAGCACAACAGAACTCACTCATGTCATGAATCAAGGAGTTTATTAACCGTTGGAAGGCTGCAGGAGCATTTCGCAATCCAAACGGTAACACTTTAAACTGGTACAAACCTACATGAGTGATAAAGGCAGATTTTTCAGAAGCTTCTGGGGACAGCGGGATTTGCCAATACCCTTTGGTCAAATCCATGACTGTAATGAATTTCGCACGTCCCAGTTTCTCAATCAATGTGTCAATTCTAGGTAAGGGAAACACATCAGGAACAGTGACCAAATTGCCTTTTCTATAGTCCACACAAAAACGAATGGAACCATCGGGTTTTGGAACCAGTACTATGGGAGAAGCCCAAGCACTTTTACTAGGTTCTATAACTCCCAACTCCAGCATTTCTTTCAGTTCAGACTCGATGTTCTGCGCATGTGCCTCACCAACTCGGTAAGGACGTGAGGAAATAGGGGGGGTCTCCCCCGTAACAAAATGATGCTGGGCCAAATGAGTCCTACCAGGCTTGGTGCTAAAAGTGTTGCTATAAGGTTGCAGTGCTTCATAAAGCTCTTTAGCCTGAGTCTCGCTTAAAGCAGGCAGCTGCAACACATCAGAAATACCTCCAGCCTGTTTATACTCAGTTAAAAGATCAACAGGTGAAGTAGGTACCTCTTCCTGACTCCGCGTAATGGCCAGCACCGAGATCTTTTGTTCGACACACTCTTTCAAGGAATTAACATGATACTCGCGAGCTGTAGGGTGCAATCCCTTGCAACTTACAAGGTAACGCACAGAGCTCAGCTTCGCTTCCACAGTACCCGGACCTTGCCATTTCACATCCAACTTGTGAGGACGAGACGGTCTCAGTATCCATACCTGGTCTCCAACCTCAAACTGTTTACACACGGCTCTGGCATCATGTACCCTTTTTTGTTCTAACCGGGCACTCTCTAAATTCTCTTTAGCCAGTTGCCAAATGTCTGCCAGGGTTCCTTTTAATTGGGCAAAGTACTCACTGACAGAAGGCAGCTTTATCTCTTCCTCAGAACCTTCCCACTCTTTTCGGAGCATTGAGAGAGGGGTATTCAGAAGCCTTCCGAAAATTAACTGATTGGGCGCAAACCCAAGGCTTCTTTGATGGGCATCATTATACGCAGCCACCACCAGAGGCAAATCTTGGTCCCAACTGGAACCATGGGCCAGGGCATACTTGCGCAACATCTGGACTAAGGTCTTTTGCACTCTTTCCACCAACCCATTTCCCTGATGCTGATAAGCAATGGAGGTATGGTGGCGAACCTCAGACAATCGCAAAACCTCTTGGGTCAACTTAGCCATAAAATTAGTTCCCAAATCGCTCACCAAAACTTTAGGAATCCCTAAAGAACAAAAAGCAGAGATTAAAGCTTTGACCAAATTGTTAGCAGAGGTGTTGGCTAGGCTTGTGGCCCACAAATAACGAGATGCATAATCTATTAACACACACAAATACTGTTTTCCTGAGCGTGTTTTTGGTAAGGGACCCACTAAATCAATTCCCCACTTCTCCAGAACATTTACTTCCAAGGGGACACTCTGTAACTCATTGGGCAGGTTATCACGGTCATTTCCCACCCTCTGACATATCACACAAGAGCGCACATATGCTTTAGCTGTTTGGTACACGTCAGGCCAGTAAAAATAGCGACTTAGTCTTTCTAAGGTCTTTTGTAACCCCATATGGCCCGCTAAGCCGTCTTCATGTGCTAGACTAAGAACAATTGACCGCTTCTTTTCTGGAACCACCAGTTGTAAAACAAAGTCTTTGTCCTTTACCTTTTTGGGTACAAATTGCCGATACAAAAGTCCCTTTTTATATACAAATTGGGCCCTCTTTGCTCCTCGGAGGGGAGCTCCAACTGCCTCCCGACAATCCTGCAAGGAGGGGTCTGCTCTTTGCTCAGCAGCAAATTCTCCCAGATCTCCCAGTTCAACAGAAGCATCGAAGTCCTTCACAGGCTCCACATCAAAATTGGGCAACTCTCCCTCCCCTCCGGGTTTTCCATCCAACCCTGTGTCAGACTCAACCGAGTCTCTCCCTGCCGGGGATGAGGTGGGGGGAGTTGTTACAGTTACCGGGTTCACCTCTAGTTGTTGCTGCAGGTAAACTTGGAACCCAAGATCATTCCCGACCAAAACTGGACTTTTGCAAACTTCTGGGTCATGGACAAGCACAAGATGGTCCCCACTATATCCTTTATACTTAAGGGGGACTATGGCTGTTGGCTGAAAAATCTCTTCCACCCCATAAGGACTAATCTTTAAAGGGGTAGCCGGCATCTGACTGGGTAGAACCAAATCCTTAGACACGCTAGTAATATCTGACCCAGTGTCCCGGTAAGAGTTCACAATGGTTTTATTGATTTCAATAGGGGCTGAGAACTCCAAATTCGCCCAATTCACATGGGGTGTTCTCAAATTACCCCCGGCACTCACAGGTCCCACAGTAACAGCTGGTGTGGAAACTGCTGGTGTTTCAGGTTTACTGACTTCAGGAGCCACCCCGCCCTTTTCCTCCAGGGCCGGACTTTCCTCCGCTCCAGATTTTGACTGTTCCCCCTCCCAATCTTCCTCCGGCTGATGGATCATACGCACGGCTGGGGTGGAAGTAAGAATGGGAGGTTTCTTGTTACCCAGCTGGGGGCAAGTTGCCTTCACGTGCCCCGGCTTTTTACACAAGAAACACAGTCCAGAGTTTGGGGACAACTTAGTACGTTTTCCACCTGGTGCAACAGAGTCTTTTGCAGGTGTAGAAAAACCTTTGCCTTGCTCCTTGATGGGGGGAGCAGACCTTCCCGTTGCAGCTGCTGATTTATACACATTACTTGTCCCCTTGTTGGCCAAATGGGCACGGTTAAGCCTAAAAGATTCAGCAAGGGCGGTGGCTTCCGCTAGAGTTCGTGGCTTTTGGTCCGCAACCAGACTGGCAATTTCTGAGGGCAGGGAACGCATCAGTTGTTCAATTAGCAGAAGCTGCTTGATCCCTTTAAAATCCTCCACCCCCTCGGCTGCAAGCCACAGTTCAAAGTTTTGGGCCATTTTCGCTGAGAAAACTGCAATGTTGTCATTGAGCCCCGCTTTCTCTACTTTTCGAAAAGCTTTTCGATAATGTTCGGGGTGCAGCCCATGTCTCTGCAAGACTAACTTTTTGAAGCTTTCATAGTCATTGAGTTCGTTTGAGGGGAGATGCCCCATCAGCTCTGCCAGGTCACCACAAACTAGGGGACGCAAGACAGCCATATACAGTTCTGGAGCAACCCCCATGTCTTTGCAAGTTACCTCAAAAAGAGTCAGATAACTCAGAACATCAGTGGGGGGCTGATATTTCTGGAACACCCTCCAATTAAGAGTACTTAAAGTCAGTCCTGGGGGGGACTGTTGGTGTTGGTTCCCCCCCCCCACAGGAACAAGTTCATACCTCGGTGCAGGGTTTCGAGGCATCCGCCCCTCCGGGTGTAACGGTTCAGCTGCCGTTGCGTATCCACGCTTGGGTCTCTGAAGAAACTCCTCCTCCTCCTCTGCCACGTACCGTCGCACCGGCACGCGCACCTCTTGAGCTCTGACTGGCGAGTAGACTCTGCCCGGGCTGAACGAACGCTGTCTCACCATCCGGCGGACGTCGGGCGTGCACACGTCTCGGCGGCGGTCTCCCACAGTCACCTCTTGTAGCTGGTGCGGCAAATCTTGGTAGTCATACGCCATCCGGCTGACTCTCGGCCCCATCAGGATAGACTGGCCCATCTTTGGATACTTTTCTCGGCAACGGAATCCACCATCCACCAGATCTCGCACCCATTCCACATCATGACCCTCTGAGATATCCATCTCTTTAGGCTCTGCGTAAACCAAATAATTCCCCCTATGACGTGCGGAGGCCATTGCAACGTCCACTTCCTCACGGGGTGATGGGGGTTGGGTAACTGGCGTGCCCCTCGCTCTTTCCGCAATGCAGGACTCCCGCCGACCCTTCCGAACAGTACTTAACTCACTGGTATCCACCAGCTCCCCCTCTGAGTCAGGGTCTTCCGAAAACCAGGAAGCGGATTCCGCTCTGGGACTTACAGCTTCGGGGGGATTGGTCTCCACGGGGAGGGAACCGCCTTCTCCCGCCAATCCCCATTGATCTAATGTTTTCAGGGTACAATCTTGAGAATTTGTCGTGGCCTCCATCTCTCCTAACTATCTCTATCCAAAAAAAAATAAAACACCTGTAACCCACAAAAGATACGTGCCGATTTTTTAAAAGATCAAAGTGCCTTTCCGCAGGGAAGCTCGATCCCACAACGCTGCCAACATGTAGTAAACTGGCCTCCAGCCGCTCGCCCCTCCCACACCTGTCTTTGCTCTCCGGCCAGATCAGGTCCTCTAGAGCAGGGCTGGCAGGCACATTTACTTTTTACAGAACAGAACAAAACATCACCGGTAAGGCTTCCACCACTCCCTTTGTTCCGGGGAACCCAGAGCCACAACCCAGGGAGAAGGCTGCGCCCCGTTGTTGCTGGTTACCCCTGTTGTAATTGCAGAGTTCTGTACACAGCAGAAGGATGAGCAGTACGTGCCACATGCTTAAGTTTACTTTATTTACACTTCAATGCTGAGAGATTACAAACATGCATCTTGCCTCTGCGAGAGCAGAGAAGCAACCTTCTCCTCGGAAAGACAAAGAACACCGAGAGAACAGTGAAAAACAGGAAACCAGTGAACGTCACATCCAGTCTCCCATTCCCGTGGGAAACCCAACAGTACTCTGACTGTGGAATGCAAAACATTGTCCCGTGACAAGCACTTCGCTGCACAGTGAAGAAAGCAGAAACCAACATCCTCCCCCTTTCTGTGAACATCACTGGGCAGCGTGTTCGTACAATGTCAGTACAAACCCAACTTCTGTACATAGGTACAGTGTTGATCCCTTGATACAATCTTGGACAATACATCAGCAGGAATTTCATTACCTGGCATATAGGACACCGTTACGAGTCCCTTCTGAATACATTCCCTAGCATGTTGCAATTTCAATTGCAAGTGCTTCGTGCTTTGCTTACAACCTTCCGAATTCAGCAAAGCCAAACATGCTTTGTTGTCCTGGTAAACCTGGATTGGACATTTGACAGGAATTTTCATGTCTTTGCACAATTGTAACAACCATTCACAATCCTTAAGTGAATAAGACAGTGCATTCAGTTCAGCTTCACAAGTACTTAAGCTAATTGTTGTTTGCTTCTTGCATGACCAATCAAATAGACCCTGATTGTACATGTAGCAAACTCCAGACGTACTTTTCCTGTCTGTAGTGTCACTTCCAAAACTTGCATCTGCAGATATCTCAAGACCACCAGACTTCTGATTGTTAAATCTCAGTCTGTAATGCATAGTGCCTTTCAAATAGCGCGCTATGCGTTTCAGAGCTTTCCAATCCTTAACACTAGGATTGTTGACTTGTCTGCTTAGCAAATTACAGCTAACAGCAATGTCAGGTCTTGAACATCTGGCAATGAAGTTTAGCTTGCCTAGCACACTTCTGTACAGTGTAGTGTCAGAAAATGCTTCTTCAGTGTCTTCTACCTGATAACCTGTTGTCATCGGTGTGTCTACAGAGTTAGCATCCATCAGGTTTAGTTTGCTTAACACATCAGCAATTTTCCGTGACTGGTGTACTAGAATGTTACCATCTTGATCTCTCTCTATTTCCAGAGATAGGTAGTTGTTTACCTCACCAAGATCTTTCATGTCAAAGTGCTCTTTCAGTTGAGCTAGGGCGTTATTGTACATTGTGACATCTTTCCAAAAGAATAAAATATCATCAACATAAAACAAACAATACAGCTTCTTTTGCCCCTCCTCTTTGACAAATACACATGGATCAGCTTTCCCTTGCTGAAAACCTAGAGAAAACAATACTTCAGTGAGTTTTGTGTGCCAACACCGTGCACTTTGTTTGAGACCATAAAGGGACTTCTTTAGAGCACAAACAAATCCCTGTTTTACCTGTACGCCATCAGGTGGAAGCATATAAAGTGATTCACCTAGAGATCCGTACAAAAACGCTGTATTCACATCGTGGTGACTAACGTTTAGATTCTCCTCTGCAGCTAGCTTGAGCATAAGCCTAATGCTCTCATATCTCACTGTGGGTGAGTAGGTCTCGTGATAGTCTTCACCTGGTACCTGTGCAAAACCTCTGGCTACCAATCTGGCTTTGTGTCTGACTATCTTGCCATTTTGATCTGTCTTCGCTTTGAAGACCCATTTGCTTCCAAGCAGTTTCATTCCTGGAACTACTGGAACTAGCTCCCACGTTTTGTTCCTTTCTAAGGAATCAAGCTCAGACTTCATGGCATTTAACCATGGGTCAGCTTCCTTTGAATCCAAATCCTGGATTTCTTGGAAACCTCAAGGTTCAAATACCTTCTTGGAGCTTTTAACAGCTGCTACTGCTGTCTTAGCAAATTCATCAGCAAATCTCTTTGGAGGTCTGCCTTTTGTGGCTCTTTGTGACCTGTGAATTAGCCTTAAGTCCTCAACACTTTCCTCTTCCTTCTTAGGAGAAAAGTGGCCTATTGTGAACAATGGTTCTTCCAATTCTTGATCAGAGCTTTCAGAGGGTCGCATAGAGGCTTTCGCACTCTTGAAATCCTCTGAAGCATCCGATTCAGTTTCAGACTCAGAATCAGAACCTTCATCAATGGGTGTGGGTTGTTGCGGCTGCTTTTGCTGTTGCCTATCCTCAGTCTCATCACTGTCATCAGGATAACATTGGAAAATTCCCACATTCTCCCCCCACTTGGCATTGTACTCAACACTTCTTGTGAGCTTAATTGTCTTAGAGTCAGTCATCATTATTCTGTAAGAACCTTTCTGATAACCTAGAAAGATACCATGCAATCCACGCTTGTCTAACTTGGAGCTTTGTGGTGTGTGAACCCACATGTCAGAACCAAAAATTCTCATGTGTTTGATGTACGGTTTCTTGCCAAACATCTTCTCATAGGGGGTACAACCAATCGCTGAAGATAACCTGCGATTATAACTGTAAACAAAACACGAGAGAGATTCGGCCCAATAACTCTCTGGAAGATTGGCATCATGCAGCAAGGTTTTTAACCCTTGAAGCAATGTTTGATTTGCCCTCTCACAAAGTCCATTCTGCCATGGCGAGCGAGGACTAGACAAATCGTGTTGAATTCCTTTCTCAGTCAGAAAAGCTTCAAACTGCTGAGAAGTGAATTCCCCCCCTCGATCAGTAAAAAAAGTATTTATCTTCTTACCATGCACATTTTCCAACCAAGCACAGAATTCCTTGAACCTTGGAAAAGCCTCTGATTTCTGCTTGAGATTGTACACATAAATATACCTGGAAAATGCATCAATGAGAACCATGAAGTACCTATTTCCACCCAAAGAGGGCGATAGTGGACCAACCAAATCAGCATGAACAACCTGGTATGGTTCTGTAGCTTGCCTACTAGACACCTTACCTTTCGCAGCCATTTTCACCTTGTTTGCTGCGCATGCCTTGCACTTCATGTGGTACCTGCAGGGTTTAATAGTCATACCTTCTTTTTTTAAAAAAATAAATTTTTATTAGTTTTCCAACATAAATTTTAAACATACACAGCACAATACATAAACAAACACAACATATAAAACACGTATAGGTTCATAACCCTCTTTTCATTTACCCTCTTTCACCGACTTCCCCATGCCTCCCTTTTCTGCATCTCTAGTTAGTAATTTTTCCAGCAACCCCTCACTTCTGCCAATTTTTAAACTTTTTTCTATTTCTTCTTATTTTACCCAATCATTTACAGCTGTAATCTAGATTTTTACATTACCCTTGACATTTTTAACATTCATTAATCTTATAATAATTTTTAAGATAAGTTTTAAATTTCTTCCAATCTTCATCCACCGTTTCTCTTCCTTGGTCGCGGATTCTGCCAGTCATCTCGGCTAGTCCCATATAGTCAATCACCTTCATCTGCCATTCTTCCAGTGTGGGTAGTTCTTGTGTCTTCCAATACTTTACTATAAGAACTCTTGCTGCTGTTGTAGCATACATAAAAAAGGTCTTATCCTTCCTTGGTACCATTTGGCCGACCATACCCAAGAGAAAAGCCTCTGGTTTCTTGTGAAAGGTGCACTTAAGAACCTTCTTAATTTCATTATAGATCATTTCCCAGAAAGCCTTAATCTTTGGGCATGTCCACCAAAGATGATAAAAAGTACCTTCGGCTTCATTACATTTCCAACATTTATTACTGGGCGTATGATATATTTTTGCAAGCTTGACTGGGGTCATGTACCACCGATAGATCATTTTCATAATATTCTCTCTTAGGGCATTACATGCCGTAAATTTAATACCAGTGGTCCATAACTGTTCCCAGTCAGCAAACATAATGTCATGGCCAATGTCTTGTGCCCATTTAATCATAGCTGATTTAACTGTTTCATCCTGTGTGTTCCACTTCAACAGCAAGTTGTACATTCTTGACAAATTCTTAGTATTGGGTTCTAACAATTCAGTTTCTAGTTTTGATCTCTCCACCTGGAAGCCAATTTTCCTGTCTTGTTTAAACATCTCATTAATCTGAAAATAATGAAGCCAATCTCTTACTTTGGACTTCAACTTCTCATAACTTTGTAGTTTCACTTTTTCACCCTCTTGTTCCAAAATTTCACAATATTTAGGCCATTTGGCTTCCATATTAAGCTTTTTCACCTCTCTAGCTTCCATTGGTGACAACCACCTAGGAGTTTTGTTTTCCAACAAATCCTTGTATCTAATCCAAACATTGTACAAAGCTTTCCTAACAATATGGTTTTTGAAACCTTTATGAATTTTTACCTTGTCATACCATATATATGCATGCCAACCAAACCTGTTATTGAACCCTTCCAAATCTAAAATGTCCGTGTTCTCAAGAAGTAGCCAATCTTTCAGCCAGCAGAAAGCCGCCGACTCATAGTATAATTACAGGTCCGGCAGGGCAAAAACCCCTCTTTCTTTCGCATCAGTTAATATCTTAAATTTTATTCTGGGCTTTTTGCCCTGCCAGACAAATCTAGATATATCTTTCTGCCACCTCTTGAAACAGTCCATTTTTTCCACAATCTGCAATGCTTGAAACAAAAACAGCATTCTTGGCAAAACATTCATCTTAATAACAGCAATTCGGCCTAACAAGGAAAGTCTCAAATTCGACCATATTTCTAAATCTTTCTTAATTTCTGTCCAACATTTCTCATAGTTGTCTTTAAATAGATTCACATTCTTAGATGTTAAATTCACCCCTAGGTATTTCACTCTTTTTGTTAACATTAAGCCAGTTTCACTATAAAATCTCTCTTTCGTCAACCGTTAGATTTTTCCCTAGCACTTTCGTTTTCTGCTTGTTCAGTTTAAAACCTGCAACTTGACCAAATACTTGGATTAATTCTAAAACTCTTTTTGTACTAGTGTCTGGCTCTTGTAAGGTCAATACTAGGTCATCTGCGAACGCTCTCAGTTTATATTGTTTGGCTCCGACCTGAATCCCCTTAACCAGCTGGTCCCCTCTAATCATGTTCAGCAAAACCTCCAAAACAGATATAAAAAGTAGTGGGGATATTGGGCACCCCTGTCGTGTCCCTTTTTCAATAGCAAATTCTTGAGTAACCACGTTATTTACAATTAACTTTGCTTTTTGTTCAGAATAAATTGCACCTATACCATTCTCAAAACCTTGGCCTACCCCCATCCCTTTTAGATTCTTTTTCATAAAACTCCAAGAGATATTGTCAAAGGCTTTCTCCGCATCCACAAATATTAACACCGCCTTAGTGTTAATGTCAGTTTCTAATAGTTCCAGGATGTCTATTACGTTTCTCACATTGTCCGACAAATGTCTTCCTGGAAGAAAGCCTGCTTGATCTTTATGAATCTCTCCCACCAAAACGCTCTTCAATCTTTTTGCTAAAATGTCTGCAAAAATTTTGTAATCCACATTAAGTAATGATATAGGGCGGTAGTTCTTAATCTGGTTCTTCTCAGACTCAGTTTTTGGTATAAGTGTAATGTACGCCTCTTTCCACGATTCAGGTGCCTTTTTCCCCTCTAAAATCTCATTACAGACTTCCTTCAATGGCTGTATCAACCATTCTTTCAAAGCTTTGTAGTATCTGGAAGTCAGTCCATCTGGTCCTGGAGATTTCCCCAATTGCATATTTTGAATGGCTCCCTCAATTTCTTGCTCAGTTATTTTCTGGTTCAACATCATTTTATTTTGTTCTGAAATTTTTTGTAATCCACATTTGTTGGAATGAAAAATCACAGGAGACGAGAGGCGGGTGTAACTTGAGGCGTCTGGCCAGGGCGGACCCTGGGAGCCCCTTTTATTGAATATTACAAGCATTGACACAGGTGTGCTTGTGGCTGATTGGTTGATACATACATACACAAAGAAACTTGTTGCTGATTGGTTAACATAAGCATAAGGCGGGAATTTCATGTGAGAGGTGGGGATTACATGTGATCATTTGTTATCAGTGAATTATCATTTATCATCGATGGATTAAGGGCTGGGAATCGAAGCTAGAACTAGACAGGCATGAAGCCTCCTAAATAAATTGTAATGATGGATCATGGCATGAAACAATATAACAATCAAGTTCTGTAGATGTGGTCAGCTAGGCATGAAGAGCGAGTCATGTTGTTTTCCATGAGCTTAGGATGACTGAACAAGGAAAAGAATGTCCTGGTGTTTAGAACAGATCTGTACAGTGTGTGCAAAAGCAGGGAAAAGATTATAAGCAAGACTTCCCAGAATGCAAGAGAAAAGGTGCAAGGCTTCCCCAAAATGCAGCAGGTATGGGCAGAAGGAAAACTAACAGTTATATGCAGAAAGAGGACTTCCCTTTACACATTTCTTAAGAAATGCTTCTATTTCTTCTTCCTTCACTGGCCCTTGTGCATAGAGCTTTCTGAAATAACTCTGAAAACAGTTTCTGATCTCATTTGGTTTGTAAATGTTCTTTCCTTCCACCTCCAAATTTGTAACCATATTTAATTTCTGTCTCTTCTTCAGTTGCCATGCTAAAAGTTTCCCACATTTATCTGCCGATTCAAATGTTCTTTGTCTCATTTGTTTAAATTTTCCATTCTATCTCTTGATTCATCAGTTCCATATATTGTTTCTGGTAAAGCTTAATTTCTCTCAAAATTTCAAAAGACTTTGGGCTTTGATCTCAATTTTTTTTCTCCTTCCTTTATTTTTTCCAGGATCTTATCCTTCTTCTCATTCTGTCTCTTCTTTTTTATAGCATTCTGTTGTATCAAAAAGCCTCTCATTACAGCTTTACTTGTGTCCCAAACAACTCTTTTCTCCACCTCTGTTCTCAGGTTTATCTCAAAGTAGTCTTTCACAGTTTTCTGGGCCTTTTTATACACCTCTTCGTCCCTAAATAGGGAGTCATTCATCCTCCATCTAAAGGAGCCAGCTGTTGTTAGTTTCATTTCCATCTTTATGGCGTTATGGTCGGAGCAAGTCTTTGGGCTTGCTTTCCACTTTCTTAATCTTTGGTGCCATTCCACTAGTTACCCAAATTTGGTCAATTCCTGTCCAGGTCATTTTTGCTTCAGAGAAGAAGGTTCCCTCTCTCTCGAGAGGGTTCCTTGTTCTCCAGATATCAATCAAGTCCATATTATCAGTCATTTCAAAAAATGTCTTTGGTAATCTCCCATCCTTGGAAACCACCTGTCTTTGTGCTTTGTCCATATTTGTAGAAACAACTCCATTCATGTCTCCCATCATAATTACATTGTAATCCATATAGTCCATTAAGGTCTCATGCAACTTCTTAAAAAACTCTGACTTCCCTTCATTTGGTGCATAAATTCCTAATAATAATTTTTCTCCTTGGACTTGAATTTCAATTGCCAAATATCTTCCTTGTTCATCTTTAAAAATTAATTTTGGGGCCAGTTTTTCCTTTGCATATATCACCACTCCTCTTTTCTTCACTTTATCTGATGAAATAAATTCTTGACCAAGTTTTTTATTTACAAGTAGTTTCCTGTGTAGTCTGGTCACGTGGGTTTCTTGTAAGCAAATCAAGTCTAATTGGTCTTTTTTCAAAATATGGAAAACCTCACGCCTTTTTCTGGGAAGATTCAGTCCATTGCAGTTCCAACTTAGAAGTTGCAGGGCCATCTTGTAGTCTATTTAGTTACTCCAACTGCTCCAAGGAGTTGTTCCCCCTCTGGCGGTGGTAGTCCAAAATTTAAATTCCGAATATCTGTCGTCTCCTTTACTTCTGTAATTTGCTCCACCACTTCCTTCAAAAGATCCTCCTCGTGTTTTCCCAAAAATTGTTCTTTGTCTTGCGCTGTTTTTATTTTAACTTTCTTTCCTTTGTAGGTGAACGACAGGCCTTGTGGGAATTCCCACCTAAATGGTATGTTGTTTTTCCTCAGCAGATTAACCAGGTCTCTATAGTAGGTTCTCACCTCCAAAATGTATTTAGGGATATCTTTAAAGATTTGAACGAAAGAATCTTCTATCTCAAGAGATTTCTGAAAATGCAAGTTTAAGATTTTGTCTCTTTCTTCTTTGGATCTTAAAGTTATCAAGCAATCCCTGGGGCTTTTTCTATTTTGTCTCCTGCCCAGTCTGAAAGCGGTTACTATCTTAAAATCTTCTTCCTGCGAATTCACTTGCCAAAAGTCTGAAAATTCTTTCATGAGAAAGTCCACCAGGCTATCTTTCTCACTTTCAGGGACAAGTCTCAGTCTCAGGTTCCTCTCCTTCCTCTGTAGTTCCAATAGTGACAAGGCCGCCTCATGCTCATCCAACTTTTTGCAAACTGGAATTAATTTTTCCTGTGCAGTTTCTGCAGAGGTTTTCGCTTCCTCAGCAATCTTTCGAGTAATAGAATTTTCCTCAATTAATTTATTTATAGTCTCTGTATTTGACGTGATGCTCTGTGTGTTCAGGTCTAATTTTGTTGAGAGCTCTGTCAGCTGTTTAGAGTTTTGTGCACGCTGCTTGGTGAAAGCTTCCAGTGCTTCATTGATTTTAACTAAGGCCTGTGTCACTGAATCCATAGATACAGTTGTCTCTTTTTCCTGCCCAGGAGCACTTGCTGTTACAAGTGGTGTTACACTTGAGATTGAACCTCTTTTCCTTTGCGCAGTTTTAGTTTTGGATCTTGTTGCTATCTCTTCTGCTGGGCCACTCATTGTCCAAGGTCGTTCCCACAAAAGCACTTCAATAGGGGAATTCCAGTGACTTGTTGTTTACAGCCTTTTTCCTTTCCTTTCTTTTTCCCTGGAATCCTCTGTTGGAATTCTGCCAGGGTCAGAGGAATGTGCCAAAGCGTAGGCACCGGCAGATATTCCTTGCGACCTCCCCGCGTCTCCCTCTGCTGATAAGCAGGCGAGGTCCGGCGATTCTTCTCAGACGTGTGAGAGGAACACACCGTTCTTGCTCTTCATCGAGCATCTGCATGAGAGACTTACAAATCCGTTGCCAGTCAGCTTGGTTCCCTACCGGCTCAGCAGCTGACCGCGGAGAGGGTCTGTGCGGTGGTCCTGAACGAACATGACAGACTTGCTGCACTGGAAGTGAAGGACAGGGGGAGACAAGAACAGAGTTCAAATCTTCCCACTGCTGATGCTACTGGAGAGCATGCTGTAGCATTGAGTGCTGTCCGATGCTACAATTGTGGACAGACTGGGCATCTACAGCGGAACTGTAGGAAGCCACGACAGTCAAGAGGAGCAAAGAACAGCTCTACGAAGCCTGAGGCGTCAAACAAAGGCCGTACCATGTGCCAGGCAAAACCTGCAAAGGCTATGATGGCGAAAGGAACCACGCCAGATGTTGGGAACGCGTTCATAATCGACACTGGCGCCACGAAGCATCTCTGCCCACACAGACGACTGTTTTCGACGTTGAAGAAGCAAAGCTTCACTGTGAAACAGGCCAACGGTCAAGAGCTGGAAGCGACCGGAATTGGGACTGTGTACCTTGAGAGTCTGAACCTGACTATAAGCGATGTTTACCTGGTTCCAGAACTGAGATTTAATCTGCTGAGTGTATCGCAGATTGCGAAGAAAGGGCTAAAACTGTCCTATGATGCTAAAAGTTGCAAGATCTACAAAGATGGAGAACTGTTTCTTACTGCCAAAGAAAAAGATGGACTGTATTTGTTGACTTTTGATCAAAGTGATTACATGAAATGTAATTCTTTTGACTCTAACGCAATTTCTCTTGCAGGTCTGACCAACAAGGACACCCGGAAGGTGGCCAATAAGGTCAACAGAGCATTTCAGCGGGTGTATGCTGATGTGATTGGTCCTCTAGCACCATCTAGAGGCGGTGCAAAATATTACCTTCTGTGTGTTGATTCTTTCACAAATTATGTTTGGATTTATTTTTTGCAGAGACCAAAAACTATTTACATCATTTATTTTCTGTCTCTCATCTCAGTACAGAGAATCATGTCTGCACTCAACAACAGCAAGAAGAAACTCCTCCCAAGTACATCCAGTACTGGTCACATGACACACTGAGCTAACATCCGGTGCTCAGCACAGAGAAAAGGCTCCACCTCTTCTCCAACAGCACAATCCCAGACATCAACATCGAGTCCTGCATTCCAGCCATCTGGGGCTGGCCTTTGCCTTGGTGCTTTTTCCTGACATCCTCCCCCAAAAGCATCATTAGGCAAAACATGATCCAGAGAAGAAAACAAACAGTTGTTATACATATAACAGTCCCCTGTTGTTTCAGTTCCACCCTTGGAACTCCCCACCACTGGTTTCACCAGTGTACCTCTCTGGTTGTGTGACTTCGCATTACCTTGGTTAACAACTCTCTGTTGTGCCTTTGTCTCTGACTCAGACACAGCTTCAATCTGTCCTTGGTCGTTTACAACAGCAACATATGCAAGGTTAGCAAACTCCTTTGAATACCTCTTGGGTGGTACACCCTTCGTTGCTCTTTCAGACCTACGTAAGAGCTGTTGCTCTTCTCTGCTTTCTGGTTCAGCCTCTGAACTCTCTGGAGAACCAGCACTAAGCTTAATCAGTGGTTCATCCTCATCTTCTGAAGGTCTAGTCATTATGTGAGATTTCCTCTCAATGACTGTGACAACTGAGCTGTCTGAGCTATCGCTGTCATCATCAGTACTACTGAACTCAATAAGATCAAACTCATCATCATCATCATCATCATCATCCGCTGTGGGATATGCGTGAACGATCACTCTCTCCTGTTCAGGAGCACTCTCTAGAAACTTTGTGAGAATCACCTGACCAGATTCAGACAAAATTACTCTATAGAGACCTTTTTCATAACCTACGAAAATGCCTCTGGCATTCTTTACTCCACCTGGAGCTTCTGTTCTCACCTGAGACCCGAAAACCTTGAAATAGGAAACAGAAGGTTTTCTATTGAACAGCTTCTCAAAAGGAGAACATCCCAACTCTGTTGAGACCTTTCTCAGCCACACGTGAACATAGGATATTAACGACTCCGCCCAATATTCATGTGGCAAATGTGAACTAAGCAATTGCGCATTCATTCCCTTTTGCAATTCCTTGTTCACTTTTACACAGACCGCCCTGTTCCACGCTTCTGGCGAGACAGCAACTTTGTGGTCTATCCCTTTTCCATCCAGGAACTTCTGAAACTTCTGTAACAGAAAAACTTTTTTGTCATCTGTGAAAAGACAATCAATGTTAGCATTATGCATACTTTTAACCTTGTCACAAAACTCTTTAAACCTTTCTAAGGCTTCTTTTGGTCTCTGCAAAAAATAAATCCAAACATAATTTGTGAAAGAATCAACACACAAAAGGTAATATTTTGCACCGCCTCTAGATGGTGCTAGAGGACCAATTACATCAGCATACACCCGCTGAAATGCTCTGTCGACCTTGTTAGCCACCTTCCGGGTGTCCTTGTTGGTCAGACCTGCAAGAGAAATTGCGTTAGAGTCAAAAGAATTACATTTCATGTAATCACTTTGATCAAAAGTCAACAAATACAGTCCATCTTTCTCTTTGGCAGTAAGAAACAGTTCTCCATCTTTGTAGATCTTGCATCTTTTAGCATCATAGGACAGTTTCAGCCCTTTCTTGGCAATCTGCGATACACTCAGCAGATTAAATCTCAGTTCAGGAACCAGGTAAACATCGCTTATAGTCAAGTTCAGACTCTCAAGATACACAGTCCCAATTCCGGTCGCTTCCAGCTCTTGACCGTTGGCCTGTTTCACAGTGAAGCTTTGCTTCCTCAACGTCGAAAACAGTTGTCTGTGTGGGCAGAGATGCTTCGTGCACCCAGTGTCGATTATGAAAGCGTTCCCAACATCTGGCGTGGTTCCTTTCGCCATCATAGCCTTTGCAGGTTTCACCTGGCAATTGCTACGGCCTTTGCCTGACGCCTCAGGCTTCGTAGAGCTGTTCTTGGCTCCTTTTGACTGTCATGGCTTCCTACAGTTCCGCTGTAGATGCCCAGTCTGTCCACAATTGTAACATCGGACAGCGCTCAATGCTACAGCATGCTCTCCAGTAGCATCAGCAGTGGGAAGATTTGAACTCTGTTCTTGCCTCCCCCTGTCCTTCACTTCCAGTGCAGCAAGTCTGTCGTGTTCATTCAGGACCACCGCATAGACCCTCTCCGAGGTTAGCTGCGCGGCCGGTAGGGAACCAAGCTGACTGGCAACGGATTTGTAAGTCCGATTCAGGCTGTTTATCACCATGAAGCAAAACACTTCCTCCTGTAGACGGAAATTGCGTTCCACCATCTGTTGACGCAGATATTTCATTTCCGTCAGGTGCGCCTGGACATCTCCATCAGGCGCTAGTCTCAGATTGGTCAACTTCTCAAAATACAGCAACGCTGAAGAACCTGCATCTCTCTGATGTGTCCTTCTCAGCGTGTCCCAAACCTCTTTCGCATTTTCTAAATGCTGAATATGCACCAATTGGGAATCTGAGACACACAGAATTATAGCAGTCCTTGCTTTCACATTCTGTGACTCCCAAGCACGCGTTGGTGCTGCAGGGATGGGGTTCTCAATCACGTGAAACAGTCTCTGATTCTGCAGCAGGGCCTTCATCTTAACAGACCAAGATGCATAATTGTCATTGGTCAGGAGGGGTGGAGAAGGCAGAGCTCCCCCCTTCTTGGCATCCATTTTGAAGCCAAGCATCCAGCTCACACTCTCAAACAAACTGTAAAATCCAACAGTTGTTTTTTTCTTCCTCAGGCAGGCAAACTGCAAGTTGTTTACGCTCTTTGGCACCTGGCAGCTAAACTCTGGCTGCTACGGAAAGTCCCTCCAAGAGCACGTAAACTTGTAGCCAAAACATTCTCTGGTTTTGTTTCGCTTTCCCAGGCTCACATTCACAGTCCAGCCCCTTTGCTAGTAACTTTCCAACTTTCCGTTACTTAGCAACAGTGCATATAGGACTTCTTATCTTAACCACAGGAATTTGTGGAATGCAGGCTGAGTCTCCAAGCTGCAGCCTCTTCTATCAGAGCTGTTTTGTTTTCTAAACGCAGCTCTCCGTGAAGCAGGGAATTAATCAAACTGCGTTCACACTTTAAGCCCGAAATGCAGCATACCTTGAGCTTTATTGCCTTTGAAAAGACGTTCCTCTGGGTCCAGCGATCTGTGCAGCTTCTGGCTGTTCTCAGACGCTTATCTTCTACCTCGGAGCAGAGGAGGGCACCTCATCAGCCTCTCATGCAGATGCTCGATGAATCGTAACCATCCGAATGCTGCCACTGTTGGAATTCTGCCAGGGTCAGAGGAATGTGCCAAAGCGTAGGCACCGGCAGATATTCCTTGCGACCTCCCCGCGTCTCCCTCTGCTGATAAGCAGGCGAGGTCCGGCGATTCTTCTCAGACGTGTGAGAGGAACACACCGTTCTTGCTCTCTCCCCTTTGGTGTCCCCCAGGGAGGGGAAAGAAGCAGACAGAAAACTATTTACATCATTTATTTTCTGTCTCTCATCTCAGTACAGAG
>JAXCMG010006171.1:0-10206 GCA_034642415.1 Podarcis siculus | reverse complement strand
CTGAATTCGGAAGGTTGTAAGCAAAGCACGAAGCACTTGCAATTGAAATTGCAACATGCTAGGGAATGTATTCAGAAGGGACTCGTAACGGTGTTCTATATGCCAGGTAATGAAATTCCTGCTGATGTATTGTCCAAGATTGTATCAAGGGATCAACACTGTACCTATGTACAGAAGTTGGGTTTGTACTGATATTGTACGAATACGCTGCCCAGTGATGTTCACAGAAAGGGGGAGGATCTTGGTTTCTGCTTTCTTCACTGTGCAGCGAAGTGCTTGTCACGGGACAATGTTTTGCATTCCACAGTCGAAGAACTGTTGGGTTTCCCACGGGAATGGAAGACGTACACTGGTTTCCTGTTTTTCACTGATCTCTCGGTGTTCTTCGTCTTTCCGAGGAGAAGGTGGTTGCTTCTCTGCTCTCACAGAGGCAAGATGCATGTTTGTAATCTCTCAGCATTGAAGTATAAATAAAGTAAACTTAAGCATGTGGCACGTACTGCTCATCCTTCCGCTGTGTACAGGACTCTGCAAATACAACAGTTTTGTACCACCTGGCTACAATATTATCAATTATATGATAAATTTAACTCTGATAATAAAATTGGTTTCCAAAAAGAAGAATCAAAATTCCGGTTAGAACTTTTGAATAATCCAAAACGAAGACGTTTTACAGGTGGTATTTAACCCCTGTAAAACTAGCCAAAATTTATAAACTAACATTGAGGCGTTCCCAAAGTAAAGGAAGGATTGAACTCTGATTAATAAGAATACACACAGAGGCTTGAACCAGCAAGACTCTGGGAAGGGTGCGTATAATAATCTGTCCTCCACCCCCTGGCCCAGGTCGTTTTATTCACAAAAGAACTTTTTACAGAGTGTTCGTAAGAGCCAATCAGATTTCTTCTGAGCATTTCAACAAACCCCACGTGGGGACAAAGTTAAACTATAAACACTAATTAAGCATGCATACTTTGGGGGTAAACAAAACAGAACTACAAAGGAGTGTGTCTGGCAACCCCGGAGGTGATAAACAAGCATTATACATGATAAGGATGGCCAGGAAGACAGCGATCATTATCACCTTCAGGTGAGATCTGTTTCCTGGCCCTAAGATTAAGATCCTAAGATTAACATATCAGAAAACCTACATCAAAGAAACTGCCCACTATCTTTCATAGCCCAGGATGGATGCCTGGCGAAGCAACTGGCAGCTGGGCTGCGTACGTGACTTGTCCAGCAAGAGAAATGGAACAGGGATGCAGAGGTGTAGATTGATCAAAAATCATATCAAAATAGTTTAAACCCAGTCAACGCAATGCTTTCATTGCTCACACAGATGGCTTACTCTATATTTGTTATAATTCCTCATAGCAATCCCACCTGATTACTACATAACATCTAATCTGTGTTGGAGATGTAAGGTATCAGAAGGATCTTGGTATCATGTCTGGTGGGGATGTGATAAAATTAATTCTGGGGGGGGGGGAAATATACATGAGAAATTATAAAAAAATATTTAGAATAACAATTGGTAAAAAGCCGGAAGCATTCCTTTTAGGAATTGTACCAAATGACATCCCCAAAGACATGAAGAGATTTTTTCTATATGCAACAGCCGCCGCAAGGTTATTGGTTGCCAAAAATTGGAAATCAGAAGAAGTACCTGTAGGGATACTGCCAGGGAGACAGAGGCATCAGGCAGGCCCCAATCATCATCTCCGGACCATCTCCCGGTCTCCCATGGAAACAGCATCAGTCAATTAGCGACACGAGCCTCAGACACATTCCAAGACTCATGCACACCTTCACCCAGAAGAGCATATTTACAGCTTTATTCAACGTTGGTCAGAACAAAAGAAAAACATGACTGCTTGCATCCATGTCGAGGGAAAAAAACCCAGAAACAAAAGCTATGTACAAAACGCAAACTCCCAGTGAGCAAGAAGTACGCAGGCTTGTGACACACAACAGCCTGTTCACTTTTTAAGGGGGAACGGAACTATCCTAACATCCTCCCCCTTTCCATGTAACCTGTAGTACCTGTGGTTCAACCCAATTGCAACCTCTGTTGTTCTCTGTCAACAACCTTAGACAACAGATCAGCAGGAATTTCATTTCCTGGCATGTAGGACACCTGAATGAGTCCTTTCTGAATACACTCTCTTGCACGATATAGCTTAATCTGCAAGTACTTGGTTCTTTGCTTGCAACTCTCTGAGTTCAGCAAAGCCAAACAGGATCTATTGTCTTGATACACTTGTATAGGACATTTCACAGAAACTCTGATGTCCTGAAACAGTTGCATCAACCATTCACAATCCATGAGTGAAAATGACAGAGCATTGAGTTCTGCTTCACAGGAACTTAGGCTTACTGTCGTCTGCTTCTTGCACAGCCAGTCAAACAGACAGTGGTTGTACATGTAGCATACTCCAGAAGTGCTTGTACCATCCGTGGTGTCACTTCCAAAACTAGCATCTGCAAAGATTTCAAGACCTCCAGTCTTCTGACTCGTGAACCTCAGCCTGTAGTGCAAAGTCCCCTTCAAATACCGGGCTATGCGCTTCAGAGCTTTCCAATCCTGAACAGTAGGATTGTTGGCATGTCTGCTAAGCAGGTTAGTGCTTACAGCTATGTCAGGTCTTGAACATCTAGCAACGAAATTCAGCTTGCCTAGAATGCATCTGTACAGTGTGGTGTCAGAAAATGCTTCAGCAGTACTATCTACCTGGTAACCTGTCACCATCGGTGTGTCTGCTGGGTTTGCATCACCCAAATTCAGCCTGGTCAATACATCAGCAATTTTCTGTGTCTGGTGTACCAGAAAATTACCTGCTTGGTCCCTCTCCACCTGCAGAGAAAGATAGTTGGATACCTCACCAAGATCCTTCATGTCAAAGTGCTCCTTCAGCTGAGCTAGGTTGCTTTGGTACAAAGCCTGATTCTTCCAAAACAGAAGAAGATTGTCAACAAAACACAAACAATACAGTTTGTTTTGTCCCTCCTCCTTGACAAACACACACGAATCAGCTTTGCCCTGGTGAAAACCTAGAGAAAGCAATGTCTCAGTGAGTTTTGTGTTCCAACACCTGGTACTCTGCTTGAGACCATATAAGGACTTCCGTAGTTTACAGATCATTCCCTTCTGTATCTCTCCCCCCCTTGTTTTATTAAATTTGCTAAGTAACATAACATTATTATATATATTCTATAAAACAAAAAATACAGAACAAAATTCATTCATACTACAATGCCTAACTACATAACATTAATATATATGGTTTCTGGAAAAAAGGCTTGCATAACAAAATCAATTCAAAATACCATCCGGTTTACTTTTTTTTTCTTTCCCTCCCTCCCCACTCCAGCCCTCCCCACCCCCAGTCAGGCCTTCCTTCTTCATATCTTTATCCATGTACACAGTCTGTTCATTCAAGCTTGTATGTTAGGGTTGGCTTCCCCTCTTTCTATCCAGTTCCTGTAAAATGCCCATTTATTTGTGATTCTTTGGCATTTATTTTCCCATCTATCCTCTACCACTATCTGTGCGAATATTTCTGATTGTAAGTTTTCAAAAACATAATCATTCCATTTTTCCATATTCCATTTGGCCTTTTCTTTTCATTCCAGCTAGAATCATAATCTTGTACAACTCTTGCTTATTACTCTTTACTTTGTTATTTCCCAGTATTCCCGAAAATAACAAATCCCTATTCTATGTTTATTTGAAATAGTCCAGAAATTACCTTTATAATATTTTGCCAATATTCCTTAACCAGATTACATTCCCACCACATGTGTGAATATAGTCCTTTTTCCTGACCACAATGCCAGCATTTGGGACTAAACCCTTTCACTATTTACGCCATTTGTGCCGGAGTTCTATACCATTTTACTAAAAAAAATTCTACTTAATTCTTTATACTTTTCTATTTTAATATTGTTTATATTCTTCATCAATTCTTGAGCCGTGTTTGGATGGATCATACCTTCCTGCTCCCATTTAATCTGGATTATCCTTATCATTCTTTCTTTGTCGCTTATCATCAGTTTATATAACATCCCTGCTATCCCTTTCTCCGTTATTTGTCTTTTGTTCAGCACCATATCTATTTTCATTTCTGTCCTCATCGTTTCCTCTGCTCTTTCCATTTTTATTAAATCATAAAGTCCTTGCACTTTCAGCCAATATTGTTTTCCTATTTTTTCTAAAAAAACCTTTTTTTGTAATTAAATTCCCTTCTTCATCAAACATATCTTTTAATTTATAAAATCCCTGATCTTCTAATTTCTTCCACCAATCCGGTTCCCTTTGACCCTCCTGCATATATTTAAATGGCGTCCACCTTGAGTATGTTGGCATCCATTTTGTATTCCAATTCTTCCAAATTCCTAACGCAGTTTTCCTTGGTCCTATTGTCTTCTTAAAAGCCGTATTAATATCTCTATTAAATATCCCTTCTCTTCCTATTCCTTCATTTATTTCATTCTCCAGCCTTATCCATTTAATCCCATCCTTATATCCAATATCTATTAGATTTTTCAATTGGAATGTTTCATAATAAAATTCTAAGTTTGGTACAGTATTCCCCATCCCATCTCTTCTTGAGATGAATAATTTACTATGTCTGGGGTTCTAACTCTTTTACTTCCAAAAATCCAATTTTTAAATACCTTATTCCATGTTTTGAACCATATTTTCCTAATGGGTAATGTAATTACTTGAAATAAATATAATAATTTCGGTACCAGAAACATTTTAACTGCTCTAATCGTACCTAGAATAGATAAATTCTTATTTTTCCATGATTTTATGTCCTTCTTGATCTTCCTCCACGCTTCTTTGTAATTTACATCTGGAATCTTAGCAATATTTTTAGCAATTTCCTTCTTCTCCTCTTTATTTACATCCCAAAATAAAATTTCAGACTTCTCCAGATTTACTCCCAATCCCGATTTCTCTTTAAAGTCCTTCAAGATTATCATAAGTTCTCTTACACCCTTTAAGGGGTTTGTAAATAATAATAGGATATCATCTGCATACATGTTTAACTTAATTTCTTCCTTTCCTTTCTTATATCCTTTTATCCTTACTGAGTTTCGTATTCTATCTGCCAAGTACTCCATACCCAATACAAATAGTAGTGGTGAGAGTGAACATCCTTGTTTAATCTTAGCTCAGAAACAGATGGAGAGAGGCCAGGAATAGCCAGCCCAAAAACTCGAAGGCGCAAAAAGGTCAGTGAGAGGAGGGGAAAAGAACGGAAGCAAAAGGGTTTTTTCCCCTGTCGGAAGAAGAGGAAGGGGCGGAGTTTAGACTCGACAACTGCAAACTTCGAATCAGACACGGAGTGAAGGAGCTCCGGAGTGATTTATGTGTTTGCGCAATAAACCTGAGATAATTACTACCGGTGTCTCGCTTCTGTGGGAGAGCCAAGCCATTACATCTACTTTGGTTTCCAACTTGTTGACTTTATCTCCCAGTATCCCAAATTGTTCTTTCAGAACTCTGTTTGAATTTTCAATATCTCTATGGACTTGCTCAATCAGTGTTTGATTGGCTTTTTCCATATCACTATGGAACTGTTGTGTAAGATTTTGCATCGATTGAACCATTTCTTTCCTAAATTCCAAAAATTGCTGTGCAAGCAAATCTGTCTGCTCTCTTCCCCCCTTATCAGGCAATTCTTCCTGAACACTAGCCCGTCTAGCCGCGGCCGCAGCTGCAGCTTTTCAAGTTGTTGCTCCTTCCTTCCCCACCATATCAGTTAGTTCCCAGTGTTATTTGAGTTATTCAAGGTCACACCTACAAGTTCCAACTCTGTCTGACCGTGAGATTGTTTCCCCCCCTCCAAGCTTGTTTCCCAGTTTCTCTTTCCCTTTTGTCTACCTTCTCCCTCCCCACTGCATCGAATATTACTATCATACAATATCACAAAGAAATAGCAAAGAGGAAAAAAGACATCCAATAAAACTGAGAAACATAAAATGTACAATTATAAGGGAGAGAGAAATGAGAAACAAAATTAAAAAGTCCAATGACAGAAAGTCAGAACAGTACGATTCCAGTTTCATGTCTTTAAGGGCAAAATTGTACTTAGTTTGTACTTAACTGCTTATATTGTCTCAAAAAAACTGCGATAGATCCAAAAACTGTATCTCCACTTTGATCCTTACTGTAATCCCATGGCATGCTTAATTTGGTGTTTAAATCACAAGCATGCTGGAGTTCCAGTTGGTACGTCTTTCTTTGCAGGCACTTACTGTGGGGCAATAAGGTTGCTTTGAGAGCTATTCCAGGCTCTTTCCACTTCCTGAGGTTTCCCCTCAATAGCACCAAGAGTTCCCTGCTAGCTCCCTCTTATATCTCCAAGCCCCAAAGTCTGGGGGTTTTCCTTTCCCCTTTTCTTCTGTGCCCCCAATTTCCAAAAGACTGTTCAAACTGTTCAAATTCCTCCAGCTTACATATCCTGTTAGTTCCAAAGGACAGCTTGATACAGTAATTTCTAACTTGTATCCCAAAGAAGGAAACAGTTCCCAAAGTCAGAGCCAATTTGTAACTAAGTCTCCATGACTGTCAGCAGTTCACTGTCTCCCATTCACAAAAACGTCTCTTGCAGAGCCAGTCCACAGAAACCTGACTTCCTGTTTGGCTTCCGTTTCACCAAATTAATTAATTTAGACCTAATTCCTTTCTTTAAGAACTTTATTTGGCTTTTACCTCTAAGTGGATGATCCGCTGCTTCTGGTGACGGAATGTGGCTTCAGCAATAGAGTGTGTTGGAGCCATGAGCGAACTCAAGCCTCTTCCCTTTCCCCCGTGTGCAAAGCGGCAAGCGGGGGATTCAGGAGGTGAGTTTCTCCACTTCTGATGGACCCCTGGGATCCCCAATCTTCCGTGGGGGGGGGGTTGGGGGTGAGCTGACCCCTGGCGATCACCCTCAGGCTCTATTTACCTTAAACCGTGCCGTCTCTTATGCGGACGACACGGAGTTCACCGCCATTTCCTCCGCAGCGGACCAGAAGTCTGGTTCCTCAACATTCTGGATAAAAGTTGCAAGTGGGGTGCTGCAGGGTTCTGTCCTGGGCCTATTGTTGTTTAATGTCTTTATAAGCAACTTGGGTGAGGGAATTGAAGGGATGCTCAACAGATTTTCAGATAACACCAAACTGGGAGGGGTAGCTTTACCTTCTTCATCAAAATAAATCACGTGTCTTGTTATGACCTCTCTTGTTTTTAAGCTCATTATGTGATATCGTTTTCCTCCAAAATTATGTATCCAGTGGTCTGTGTTTGCCTGAGCTTGAGTCTGGACTAAGGATTCTGAGCTCCTGTGTTCTGATTTGATACATGATGTCCAATCACAGAACATTTCAGGATTTGGGCCTCTGCCATTGGCCCTTGAACTCTGATTCATGATTCGCAGCTTGGGAGTTTAGATAGCCAATCACGTTGGGAGTGGGAGTGGCCAGGCTTTCAGGAATGTATATAAGCAGTTGCTTTGCCCCTGTTTCCCAGTCATGTAGTTCAATAAAGATTCTTGCTGTTATCACCATGTCTTGTCTCGTGGGAACCCACCTACACTTCACTGGTGACGAAGTTGGAATGCTAGGCTAGGTATACAGCCCTGACTAGCTTCCACAAGCTGAAATCACTGCTGGGGAACTGTCACCTCAGCTGAGCTGAAATCACTGACTGCAGCCTGTCATGCTTTCCCGTTTTGATAACACAGCAAGCGTTGTTAATTAAAAAGAGGTTTTATTGCAAAAGAAACAGATAGTTCCGGACGGCTGTAACCTAGCCGCCGGCATCAGCAATCAAGATGACCCTTCTGAAGAGTGCTTCCTGCAAGACCAGAAGCAACTGAACTTTCTCTTCTGACACCTCTTGTTTTGCTTCCTGTCTTGCAGCCCTCCCATTTGCCGAGACCTTGGACTGAGAGGGTCAGCTCCCACCTCTTCCTCATTCTCTGAGAGGCTGTCTCTTAGCTCTTTCCCACCTGCTAAACTGCTTCCTTCTCTGTTCACGGCATTTTACACGTCTCAGCTGGCATTCCTAGGGGTGGGGGAGTTGGCACTAGATGATGCTCATCCTACCTGGCAGTTAACGCTCTCTGTTCCTGGCTGCTTCCTTCAGCTGGCAGCAAACCTTCCCTGGGGGCTGGTTCATTCATGACACCCCCCAAGGTCCTCCTCCACCTCTCCCTGCTCCCCCTCCTCATGAGGAGCGCTGCCATAACCTCCCCACCATTCATCCTCACTCTCTTCCCAGTAACCTCCCCCTTGCGGGTTTTCCTCTACTTCCAATCCCCAATCCGCCACACTCTCTTTGTCTTCTTCCCACGCCTCACACTCCTCCTTCCACCCTCTTGGTTTGGGTTTGTTGGGGTACATGCGGTGGAACTCCACCTCCAACCTAGGGGCGTCTACATTCCCCGAGTACTCCCATGAACTTTCCTCATCCCCGTACCCCTTCCAAGACACTAGATACTGTAATCTCCTCCCCCTCCAGCGAGAGTCCAGCAGTTGCAACACCTCATATTCAGGTTTCCCCTCTACCATGATAGGAGGGGATGGTGACTCTTTTGGCAGTTGATAAAGGTGTGGAGGTGTCACGGGAGAAAACAAGGACCTATGAAATACTGGGTGTATCTTCATGGATGCAGGCAGTCGAAGCTTGAACAACACAGGATGAATTTGCTTTACCACTTCAAATGGCCCCACCCTCTGAGGGTCCAGCTTACGACACCGCCCCTTACTCGGCAAATCTTTGGTAGACAACCACACCTGGTCTCCCACCCTTATCTCCCTGCCTTACTGTCTGTGCTTATCCGCCTCCCTCTTGTATTGTTCCTTTGCTCTTTCTAGATGATCTTGCAGTAAGCTGTGCATAGCTTCCAGTTCCTCTGCAAACCACTAGAGATGGGAAGGCCTGGAAAAAACCTGGAATTTTTTTTTTTGGGGGGGGGGGACAAGTTTCCCCCATTTTTTTCCAAAGCTGTTTTTTCCTGGAAAAAATGAAAAAAAGAGTGTGTGGAATATGTTCTTTTCCAATGATAAATAATATATCTATGATATGGTATTCAAACTATATAACATGAAGACCTTAATGAAATATTTCTGAGACTTTTTGTAAAGTCTTAAATTATTGCAAGTTCTCTCAGCTGAAGGCAAGCAAATCCTGGAATAGAATTCAAGTAACACTGTACTTCTCAATGCAGTTCTCAAACAGGATAAATATTCATTTGTGCCACTAGGGGGCACTGCAGGGAAAAGCCTCCAGTTTAGTTTACTTGTGTACCTCAGACCTCCTACAGTTGAGTAATTGTTGGTATACAGGAGGTGATAGTTTTTGTCCTCCTCTCAGGCCTTAACTGACAGGTAAGAGGGTAAATTTGTCTGACAAATTAGTTTCTCTTTTGTAACCCTTAAATGATTCCTATTAATGTTCTCCACCACCACAGCATAATGTTTACCTATAGTCTGGTCAGTAAATTGGTTTTTCTTTTCCTCCTCTCAGTAAAATGGTGAGACCAACATCTAGAGTTTGGAAACATTTCCAGAGTGCAATTTCTGCTGAGAGCAAAGCTGCTATTTGCAAATATTGTGAGAAGAAATATTCTTTCCCAAATGCTACAAGGATGACAAAACACATTCTTGCATGCCAGAGAGGTGCCCTAAAGACATTTTAAAAATACTTTATGGAATTAAATGATGAGGACCAGAATGAAAGTGCAATTAGCTTTTCCTTCCAGAGTTCTAATTCCAGAAACACTATTTCTGCTGCTTCTGGGTCATTACAAAGTGTTTCTTCACCAGTGTTGCAAACCACTGTCTCACAAAAATGCACCATACCTTCATTTATAGATAAAATGACACCTGAAAATCAGGAGAAAATTGATCGTGCCCTTGCAAGAGCAATATATGCTTCTGGATCAGCGTTGTCAATAACTGAAAATGCATATTGGCAGGAAGCTTTTAAATTATTACGACCATCAAATCATTTGCCAAGCAGACATTGCTTGAGCAAGCCTCTTTTGGAGTCAGAATATCAGCGTGTGATGGAATCTGTACGAGGAAAAATCATTGAAGGACTATGTCTTGCAATACTTACAGATGGGTGGACAAATGCTCAGGGAGAAGGAATTATCAACTTTGTGATAACAACAACTTAACCAGTCTTTTATGGAAGCATTGAAACTG
>JAXCMG010006170.1:0-14228 GCA_034642415.1 Podarcis siculus | reverse complement strand
TTGGGCCACATCCGGCCCACAGGCCTTATGTTGCCTACCCCTGGGCTGGATGGACCCAGTAGAAATGCAGCTTCCTGTGATCACAGACATTGCTGGACACAGTCCTGTGTATGTTGAAGGGGGCACCATGTGCCTATCCAAAATTATAGCAGCCAAATGCTGTGGATTTCTCTTCTCTCTCTCTTCCTTGCACATCTCCTGAACCTGTGCAGAACAGACTGCACACTTGAGAGAGAAAGGGAGAGGCAAAGGCGTCCATCACCATCCCACAGGGTCTTTCGCTCTGAGCCAGGATGCAGTACCTGAAGACAGTCAGGATGAGCAGAGCCAAGACCAGGGCCAGCAGAGAGAGGGAGTAGCCCACAGTGTAGAGGACCTTGAAGCTGACCATCAGGCGGTAGGATGATTCCTGTACAGGAGAGGAGGCCCCATCAGACAAGCCAAGGCAACCCATTCCCACTCTTTTCCGGACGCATCCAGCCCATTGGGGAAGATGCAACTGGGAGCATCGGAGGCCAGGGACAGTGGTGCCATCAGGGTTAGGCCTTTGGGGTAGAGATCCGGGCCCCATTCAGCAGAACAAGCAGGAAGGCCCTCAAACACTGCCAGCCAGGCTTGCCATGTTTAGAAGCAAATGACATGCCATTATGAGCTTCACGGAGGGCCAGCAAATCCCAGCAGGCTACCCTTCTCACCTCTCCAGTGTTGCCATCCACCTCTTCCTTGCACTGGGAATGGTCCCTCCAGAGCTCTGTCCCGTTCAGCATCGCCCAGTGGCCATCAGGCCCACACTTGCGGCTCACCGTACCATGTTTAACTGTGAGCGAAAAAAGGCCAGGCATTGACAGGCTGACACGCTTGGAAATGTCAACGCTTAGCGTCACTGTGCAGAACATACATCCACTGAAAGCAAGACTTGCTGGCATGAGCTAAGCTGCAAAACAACATCAAACCTAACATTATGTAACATACATTCAACAAACACACAAAACGTAACCGGCTATGCACAGCCGGTTATGTTTTGTGTGTTTGTTGAAGGCATGAGCTAAGCTGCAGGGAGGAAGGGAGACTCCAGTCCTCTGAGGGATCATAACAATAGGGCCAAGCAGTAGGACCCAGAGGGAGAGCTGGGCTCCAACCACCTCAGCACAGTGAGTCAGACACTATCATTTATATATTCAAAGGTCACAGGGCTACTGTCAAAAAGGACAATCCAGTGTCAGAGCTCCCCTTGCGCATTTTGTAACATCTAGTTCAATTTAACTGGTCCTGACAGTGTGGCTGTTTCTCTACTCCATTATCACTAGCAGTTGTTGGTGTGGGTGGAGAGAAAAAAACTAATATTATTCATTCATTCATTCATACCCTGTCCATCTGGCTGGGTTTCCCCAGCCACTCTAGGCGGCTTCCAGCAAAATATTAAAATACAATAATTCATCAAATATTAAAAGCTTCCCTAAACAGGGCTGCCTTCAGATTATAGTGGTGTCAGGACGCAGGACAAGTTGAACTAGCCATTACAAAGGTGAAAATGAGAACCCCAGCAATGTTTTCAACAGCAGCAGGATGCTACAAAATGGGTTTAATCTGAAACATCAGCACCAAGGACAGCGACTCTTCCCAATTTCCTGCTTGATTTACAGTTGATGCAAAATGATGCCTGCTTTGATTTATGGAACAAAGAGGCAACCTTGCGTCATCCAAACGTTCTGGGACACAACTCCTATAATCCCTGACTGTGGACATTGGACTGATTAAAGCTATAGACCAGAACATCTTGAAGGCCCCTGATTTATTGGTTGGTGTCCTGTGGAGGTAAAAGACAGTGCAAACTTAGTCAACAGGAGTCAAGAATATGGCTTAGTCAACAAGGCAAAGTTGACCTAGTCAACAGGATTTGAGAAGTTGGATAGAAGAAAGAGAAAATAGGGATTTGCAGGACAAGTTGAGAAATCCCAGCACGGAGACCTGCCCACAGGAGATGGCAGAGAATGTTGTAGATGGAGTGTAAAAGAATTTTAGTGAATCTAAGCCTCAAGCTCCCTGGAATGCCTTGCAGATACTCTCCAAAAGAACCCACCAAGAAACAGCCTTACCTTTCTCATACCAGGGCAAATAAAAAGGGCAGGAGACATTGACGATGGTCCCGGGACTCCCATCTGGCCAGCATGCATACATGTCAAACGTCCGATTGCAAAACAACCCTGAAAGAGGCAAAAGCAAGTCTGGTTGGGAAGGGCAAAACATAGAAGGGGGTCCAATATATTCAGCACAGCATCCCAGAACACAATGTAAAATGCTTTCCGCATCCTCAGTATATCTGTGGCTGTCACTTCTGAGTTAACTCAGCAAAGAGAACTGGTCCTGGGACAACCCCAGTTTGGCCCTTGCCAAGCCTCCTTAGGCTTTTCTAGACCAATTCTCAGCCACAACATGGAGTTCCATTGTACATAACACAACTTGTACATCATTCTCCTGAAGCTAAAGGACCCCTTGTGTTTTTTCAGTGTTCCTAAGTCCCTAAATTTGGAGCATGCAGAACGACTCCTTGGTGTTCTTCCTTGGTGTCTTCTCCACAGTGATCCTGGGAGCCAATCCTCCGACACTGACTCACCTCCTTTAAATCGGATTGGCTGCAATCAGCACAAAGGGTCAGAAGACACCTTCTCATTGGCTAAAAAGCTCCCCTTTCATGCTGTTTGTGTGGTTCTGGGACTCTAGAGACAGTGACCCTGCTGCAGAGATCATTACAGGTCTTTGACATCCCCCTTCCCTTCCCATAGTCCATGGCCACTACACCTCTGACTCTGACACCAACGATATTCACTGGGCCATCAGCATTCAGGATTTCCCATTGTCTTACTGCCTGAGCCTCTTGGTACCTCCTTTTCTTGTGTGGATAGGGCCATTCTGGCTATGCGAGAATCCTCATTCAGAGAATGAGTTTGAAGTTCATATACAGCACACTGTCTCCAAACTAACAGCAACTGATGGACCTATCCCAGTTTGCGGATTTGTCTAACCTCCTTTCAAAGCCATTTCAGTGTGGCAGTCACCACCTTCACAGCAGCAAGTTCCATAAACTAAGTGTTAACGCAACTCAGCAAAAGCATTTGCACACCCATTTTTCAGAAATCAGATCGTAAGTGCATAGCCCTGCAAAATGTAAAGGGGAAGAGAGAGGCAAGTGCCACTCCCTCGAGGGAGCTTTCTTAGCGTTACATGAAATCAGCACATTTTAATTCTATATATTGCTGCCCCTTAAAAAATAATGGGTGGGGTGGGGGTGGAAGTAAAGTATTCAATACATTCACTCCCTCTCCCCATTCTTAAACAATACTGGTGGTTTGAATGGTTCCATCCTGTAAAGTCTTCACAGGAAGGCAACTCAGCAGGCCCCTTCCACTCCTTTTGGATGAGAGCCTTAATAGAAATTGGTTCACTCTGCAAAAATCAGCTTCCCAGCAGGAGCAACATCTATAAAAGCAGTTAAATAGAATCTCCAGACCTCTTCCCTACACACACACACCCTCACCCTTGCTGTAATCAAAATCAGGGTGCTTAAAGGATGCATCTGTTCTTCAGCGGGCTTTTGACTTTGCATTTAGCATTGCAAGGAAGGTGCCTGCGGGGAATTGGGGCCAGGGGGGGCAGGCGTGGAGTTTCACTGGATTCCTTAAACTGAGAGAACAAGAATCCACCCTGAGCACTGCACTTAGGTAAGTCCCTTTCTTTTGCTAGAATAAAAATATCCTGTCCATTTTCACTGCTTTGAGTGAAAATGGGCACCCCTTCTGGGACTGACATCCCAGGAATTCCTATGGGATGTTTGGAGACTCTTTTGTCCATTGCAGACTAGAGTACAGTGGTACCTCAGGTTACAGACGCTTCAGGTTACAGACTCCGCTAACCCAGAAATAGTACCTTGGGTTAAGAACTTTGATTCAGGATGAGAACAGAAATCGTGCTCCGGCGGCGTGGCAGCAGCAGGAGGCCCCATTAGCTAAAGTGGTGCTTCAGGTTAAGAACAGTTTCAGGTTAAGAACAGACCTCGGGAACAAATTAAGTACTTAACCCGAGGTACCACTGTATTAGGTTGGAGTTATAACTGACTGACAGAAGGAGGTGTGGAGAGAGAGAGACAGCACAGGAAGGTGGAAGAGAAATACAAACCTTGCTAGGGCAGAAAACAGTTGATGTGCCACCTTTATAGCAGGTGCCCAGTTAAAATAATTTGCAGCACATCTACTCAGAAGTCAGCCCCACCAATTTCAATGGACCTCACTGCTAGGCAAGGGTGTGTATAGAATTGCAGCTATGCTATGCAATTCCATGCATGTTTACTCGGAAGTAAGACTTGGTGTGTTCAATGGTACCCATGATAATGCAGACGTTAAGCTGCAATCCTATACACTTACCTGGGATTAGGTCCCATTGAACTCCAAGGGACTTACTTCTGAGTAGGCATGTATAGGGCTGTATAGTTAGCCTCTTTGGCAGGCCTACCTGTGATTGGAGGAAAGAGAAGAGAGGGGGAGAAAGTAGGTGGCCCCAACCAATCAGTGCAGGGAAAATGCATCTCAAGGTGTACCTGATATGAACCAATGTCATATTTAGCAGCAGCAACAACAAAAAATGATATGAAAATATTTGTACCGAGAACTGGCTAATAAACTGGTGCATAAGGTATAAATAATAGGTGTCCCCAAAGAACTTGAATATCATTTTTCACCCAGCGGTGGTCAGGTAAAGCCCACTCAGGGTCCCTGTTTTATTCACTATTCACCATTTTTGCTGCATTTTCTAGTGCATCTCTTCTATCATGGAACTTGAAGGGGATAAGGCCATAGCTCAGTGGTAGAGCATTTGACTTGCATGCAGAAGGTCCCAGGTTCAATCCCCAACAACTCCAGATACAGCAGGGAATGTCCTCTTATCTGAAGACCTGGAAAGCTGTAGACAAATACTGAACTAGATGGACCTGAGTGTCTGACTTCATACAAGGTGATGATGCTCCGTGATCCTTAGAGGCCCCTTTGAAGGCTCAAAGGGGGCTTAAGACAGTCTCATTGACCTCACTTCAGCAAGGCGGCTGAGTCTCCTGCCTTCAGACCATGTGGAGGAATAGTAGAAGCCTATCACTTTTCAGGATTTCCTCTTCTGCACCTTTCTTCTCTAGTCCAATCCTTTAGCAACGTAGGAATCTTTTTCCCAACATGGGGCTCAAACCCTTGACCATGAGTCTAATGCTCTACCAATTGAGCTATCCACAGGCTCTGGGCTTCTGTAGGAGGAAGGTGGAGTATCTAAGAACAAGTATTGCTCTAATATTTTTATGCAAACTGCTTTGTGAGGTTTGCCTGAGAAGCAATATGTAAATATCTGAAATAAATAAAGAGGTGCAGATTTTCCCAGCGCAATTGCCACTTTAAAATCAGACACAAAGGAAATGGCTCCTTACCTGAAGGGTAAGGATCACTTGCTATCTTCTTCAAGCACTCATCTTTATACCTCATCCATTGTTCAAATGTCTTCTCCAGAACCTTTGGGCTGCAGCCCTGCAAAAATAAAACACTCTGTTGAGACTCAGGGCAAAGGAACTGCTAAATGCCACCTTTACTCCTAGGCAGATAGCATGAGAATGGCCCAAGACAGCACGGCACCTCCTCCCTGGGGCCACCATAGTCCATCTGCACCTCCTGACTGAACACAGTGAGGACTAGAAACCTGCAGTTTTGCATTAGACAAAAGTCTCAGAAAGCTGCACTGTGCACTCAGTACCACACTGTGCTCTCTACTGGTGTGGATGGACTCACAGCATTGCAAGGGAAGGTCAGGAGTCCAAAATCCATTCAATGGACATCTTGCACTGTTGTTTTTTGGTGGTCCTGCACAATGCACCATTTCCCTCTTCTCTACGCCTTCTATCCAGGGGGAGGGAGGCATGTTCCCACCCTGCAACGGGAAACATCTCCCAAGAGAGATACACTATTATGTTTTCTGGTAGGTACTCAGCAGGGTTGCCAGTACTTAGTCTGGAATTGCAAGACCTTTGCCTCTTTGGACCTCTAGGGAAAGAGGTAAAATCTCAGGGAAAGGGAACTGAAATATACTTGGAGTTGAGGGTCCCTTCCAACTCTACAATTCTATGATTCTATGATGTTAGGAGGCCTGCCAAACCTAGCCCACAGCACCTGGCTTTGAGCAGGAAGACACTGTCCGTGAGACAAAAGGTACCCTCCAACATCAAGGCCTGCATGAGTAAAGACGATGAACTGGCTGGCTTGAAACTCTTACCTCCAGAAAGATCAGGCTCATCCAAGGGAGGCAAATCAATTTAGTCATGGACCAAGGAGAATATGCGTCCCTCATAGTTAGCTTTGCTCCTTGGCACGGGGATCACAGCCAAAAGATGGTCCCTTCAAAGCCCCTGAGAGAAAGAGGGAAGAACGTGGCAGGAAAACAGGTTTAGAGACCCTTTTGGAGAACTTTTTTCTAGGATATTCCAGACAGTCAGCAAAGATGGATGAACTATCCTGTCTCAAAGAATGCTACAGAAACACTTACCTCTTCCCATTACTATTTCCCAGCTGGTTGAAACTGCTTTCCTTTTATGTAACCACAACATTATTGAAATAACTAAACATGAAGGGGGGAAATAGATCCAGACAGAAAAACGAGAAGTTTTGACGACAGCAAACAGCAGGCACCAAACCTAAGTACCTAATTAAATCATTACAATTCTTATTCTTATTATAATTATTATTATTATTATTATTATTATTACACTATACCTGGAGGTCTCACTTTTTTGTATTTGATTTTCAGCTCAAAGATCCTTGGATCTAACATCTGCTCAAGGATAGCTACAGATGGAAAGCCCTAGTTCCTCTGCAGGGAGAGATGGGTCTGACTCACACTCATGCAGCTGCGTGTGTGTGTGTTGAGATTCTGCCCAAGTACGGAAAAAGAGCAGGCAGAATGAGCCAGCAGCAGACTGGTGGGTATGGAGTAGCAAGCTTCATCATCCTTATTTTTCTGTCCCATTTGGGGGCTGGGAATCTCTGGGCTTCTGTACCTGGCCCAGGGGATTCTCCCCAGGCCCTGCTGTACACCCACTTTAAGTGGATTTGCCTGGCTGGAATGTGTTCTAAACTATGATGACGCCTCTTGCTTGCCTGGACAGATGGAGGATAAAGGGGGGGGGGGTGCAAACCTCTGTTTTTTTGCATGGCTGGAATGCAACCAATGGTAAAATGGTAAGTCACGCCTGTTGCTCCACCCACTTTTTGCCTCCAGCCCCGCCCACCACTGGCATGTGGCCCTGGGGAAGCTTGCCTGCCAGGGAATGTGGACCTTGGACCAGAAAAGGTTCCCTACCCTACAGTGATACCTCGGATTAAGTACTTAATTCATTCCGGAGGTCTGTTCTTAACCTGAAACTGTTCTTAACCTGAAGAACCACTTTAGCTAATGGGGCCTCCCACTTCCACCCGCGCAATTTCTGTTCTTATCCTGAAACAAAGTTCTTAACAAAAGGTACTATTTCTTTGTTAGCAGAGTCTGTACCCTGAAGCATATGTAACCTGAAGCGTATGTAACCCAAGGTACCACTGTACACAATCCTACCCTCCCTCCCTCTCCCTCTCTCTCTCTCTCTCTCTCTCTCTCTCTTTAATGCTTTATTGGTTTCAAAACTGCATTACAGAAATAATCAATAGATTATAACGACAAAATAAAGATAAACATTCATTCGTTCCTTGATTGCTGCTTGTTTTGTACCTCATGCTATACTTTAATTTAACATGACCTCTAATCTTCCCATTATGTTCCCAAGTTAGATTCTTTGGATACACACTTGACTTTATTTTCTCCCTGTTAAACTTGTTTTTGATTTTTCCAAAGCTGTCCTATTCACACGCAGAAACTCAGTCGATACCTGCCAATGGATTGATATTTTGACAATGTTCTTTTACATAGACTCTCTGTATATATCTGGTAAATTTTTCATCTGTAACATCTCATAGCCTTGCTGATATTCTCACAAATTGTGCATACTCTCTTAATGATTTTGCCAGTCTGATTTGGATGGGATAGTTTCTCCCTTCCAACCTTTTGTAATTAAAATTCTGGCAGCAACTGTAACATACTTAAAGATTCTCTTGAACTTTTTGGGAATTTCGTTACCCATAATTCCTAGCAGGAAGGCTTCAGGTTTTTGGGGGGAAAGAGCATTTAAACATTTTCTTAAATTTGTTGTAAATCATTTCCCAAAATGTCTGACAATCCTACCCTATCTCGATTTCTTCTCTGTTCAGTGGTCAGGGATCAAACAATCCACATACCATGCATGACTGCTGTAGCCAGCATTTTAGGGCACCAGGGAAATATGCTTTTGTTCACCCAGGTGTGGAGCTTTTAGTTGGGACCATATGTTATGATGCTACCCTAGCCTGTATTGGTGTCCATCTTTCTAGATATAGGGTAGCATCTGTCCTTTCTATGCTATTGCAAGATGAGCACTTTCAGCCAATAACACACTTCTAACTTTTTGATGTATTTTAAATTGCATATTGTGTTTACCTTTATAATCGTAAGTCACTATGAGACATTTTATGCCAGGCATAGGCAAACTCAGCCCTCCAGATGTTTTGGGACTACAGTTCCCATCATCTCTGACCACTGGTCCTGTTAGCTAGGGATCATGGGAGTTGTAGTCCCAAAACATCTGGAGGGCCGAGTTTGCCTATGCCTGTTTTATGCAGTAATCCACAAATAGATGCAATAAATAATCATTTGCTCTTATGACCTGTCGACTAAAGCTGTGCACACGCTCTTGTTTGCTCAGTATCCTGTGCCAGGATCTCACCACCAGATCGGAAAGCGGCTCGCACACCAAGTTAGCTATAATCCATACCTATCCTGTCATTTCTTAGGGAGGGAAAACGCATCTTGATGAGTTTCCCCTGAAACCATCTTTAATCCGAATTGAAGGGAAGTAATGACCTCGCTGCATTTTAAGCCGTTCATGTGCACACAGCCCAAAGTCATCCAGGTGGTTTGCAAACACATTAAAAATAGGATTTGAATATGAAAATTAAACGTGGTACAAAACAGCTACTTACAATGCAAACCGGCACAGAGATGCCTAAAAGGTAACATCAAAACAAGCCTCCAGAAATTGGAAATTGCTGGATTAAAGGAAAGGAGTGAAAAAGCACTTGCAGCCCCAACACAGAAGCAAAGATCTTGTCTTGATGGGTATCTTATCTCTGGCTCCAGTGTCACTTGCGCAGCACAAACCGAAGTTATCGCCTGCTGGAATCTCATGAAGCATTATATAAAAACTAATCCCTCGGGAGAGGCATAATCGCGTAACAGCACCACATAGGCTGATTTGCATCCGCAGCTCAACAGATACTGACCTGCTAGGAGAATGTCAGTAGTTCACACGCAGCAGCGAGAGCAGCCTGAGCTGGAGGATGCTCTGAGTGGCATTTCAAGCATGTGCTCAGATGATCCCAGTCAGGACTGGCCTCCATCTGTTTACTTATATGATAGAAATAGCAGAAACTGCACTGGCCACAGCTGCAGGACATGCTGGCGTGTACCAAACAGGCTACACAGGTACAAAAGACGTCTGCCTTCTGCCAAGTCAGACTATTGCTCTATCTAGATCAGTATCAGTTACACTGCCTGGCAGCGCTGCTCCAGGGTTTAAGACTGGGGTCTCTTTCGGCTCCAATAGGGATTGAACCTGGGACCTTCTGGAGCCAGAGCAGATGCTCTAAGCCCAGTGCCCTGCATTTTCTCCCAGTCAAGTTTCCCTCTTACTGGAACCACACACATCCTGCTGCTACAACTGCTCCTTTCAGAAAAAAATAAAGAAATCTCAAGTTGTAAACAGTGAATGAACCATGTGAATGGAAGCCAGTTCTCCAGAAACAAGCAGTGGTCACCAATTCATTCATGGCTGGTTCCGCCTCCAGATCGTAAGGAAAATAACAGGGAGGAAATACTGCAGAGCAGGAGATGGGAACCTGCAGTGCTGCAGTATTGCTAGACTATGGGCACATCTGCACGACACATTTAAAGCATGTGGCTTATTCTTAAATAATAAAAATAACAATGAGAACTTTTGATTGTTAAGGGTACTGGGAATTGTACCTATGTGAGGGGTTAGCAGTCGAGGCCAGGCCGTTTGAGGGGCTGGGGCACTGCCAGTTTAATATCCTTCTTCCCTCCTGTTCAGTTTCTTATTTATTTCATAATAATAATAATAATAATAATAATAATAATAATAATAATAATTTATTATTTATACCCCACCCATCTGGCTGAGTTTCCCCAGTCACTCTGGGCGGCTCCCAATCAAGTGTTAAAAACATTACAGCGTTAAATATTAAAAACTTCCCTGAACAGAGCTGCCTTCAGATGTCTTTTAAAGATAGGATAGCTGCTTATTATTATTTAAAGCATTTTCATCCTGATCTTTGGCTAAAGAAAGGCTCCCAGAGCCACAGCTTCAGTTATGATTAATAAGAAGGTTCCTGTGGCATAACCATTCTCATATAACCAACATGCTTAAGTCTAATTAATGCCCGAAGGGGTTAATACCATAGAGTAAGCTGTCCTGCCAGGCTTAGCTATGTCACTTCTCCTACTTGGGAGGAAATAGGTAATCAAACCTATTGTCCCCACACACCCTGTAGTCTACCTGGGAAGCTCAGCATGAGAACAGGAGCTTTTCTCAAGAAGCTGAGAGATGCCGATGAATTGTGGCTAACATTGTGCATCCTTGGCTCCCAACTGGGAGCATGTTGGGGCCAGCATAACCGCTAATGCGTGCACAAGCCTTGAAGTGAAAGCATCCCCAAAGATGCCATTGTCAAGATGCTGGAGTTTGAACCTTTGGCATGGCAAATGTTGGGGCTCTTCACGCACCTGCCATCTGCCCTGCCAGCAAAACCGTCCCTGGACTTGCAGCCACGGGTGACCTAAGAACAAACTGAAAGAGCATCAGCACAAAGCCGTACTTGTTCCAGGTTCCTGGAAATGGAACTCCATTGCAGTGGCATTCCGCGAAGAAATGGCCAGGGGCTGCATGCCGGAAACGTTTAATGAGGCTGCAAGCGTAATAGAAATGTACCTCTGTTAGAGTTAAACAAAGCATCAACAAGGAAAGAGGCAGGGGAACCAGTTTCTTCTCTCTTCCTTAAGAAGTGGAGGTTCTTCCCCACAACTATGGGTAGAGAGAAAGGAGTGTGTGGTTGCCATGCACCGGAGGCATAGTATTTTGGGAGGGGCCTGGGCAGTGCTCCCCATCCACTCCTTTCTGACCACTCTTTCTCAGGATCTGACAACTCAACAGTTCTTAGGAACAGGGCATCTGTTGACGTAGACCTGAGCTAGTGGAACCTGTGGTCCTGCAGATGTTGGAGTACAACTCCCATCATCCCTGATCCCTGCAACCTCTGGAAGGTAGAAGAAGAAGAAGAAGAAGAAGAAGAAGAAGAAGAAGAAGAAGAAGAAGAAGAAGAAGAAGAGTAGTAGTAGTAGTAGTAGTAGTAGTAGTAGTAGTAGTAGTAGTTTGGATTTGATATCCTACTTTATCACTACCCTAAGGCGTCTCAAAGTGGCTAACATTCTCCTTTCCCTTCCTCCCCCACAACAAACACTCTGTGAGGTGAGTGGGGCTGAGAGACTTCAAAGAAGTGTGACTAGCCCAAGGTCACCCAGCAGCTGCATGTGGAGGAGCGGAGACGCGAACCCGGTTCCCCAGATTACAAATCTACCGCTCTTAACCACTACACCACACTGGCCCTCTTCCCCAGCTACCAGCTTCCCCATCCCTGACACAAAATAGTGAAATAGCCATATGTGTTAAGTATGCCTGCCAAACACAGTATGGTGTAGTGGTTAGAGGGTTGGGCTAGGATCCAGGAGACCAGGGTTCAAATCTCCACTCAGCCATAAAGCTCACAGGATGATCTGGGCCAGCCGCTATCTTTCATCCTAAACTACCTTGCAGGGTTGTTGTGAAGATAAAACGGGAAGAGAAGAATGTAAGCCATCTTGAGCTCCTTGAAGGAAAGATGAGATATAGTAATAATAATAGTAATAGTAGTAATAATAATAATAATAATAATAATAATAATAATAATAATAAATGCTGCTTCTTCCAAAAGAGATGGGCACATAATCCAGCAAAAATTATCATGGCTAAACTGCAATCCCATTCCCATTTACTTGGGAGTTAAGTCGGAGTGAACCTGGTGGGGCTTGCTTCTGAATAAACATAGAATCATAGAATGGTAGAGTTGGAAGGGACCACAAGGGTCATCTAGTCCAACCCCCTGCATTGCAGGAATCTTTCACCCAACATGAGGTTCAAACCCACAACCCTGAGATTAAGAGTCTCGTTCTCTACAGACTGAGCTATCCCTCAGTGAAGAGCATCATGCTGTAAAACCCATGACAAACAGCTTGATCCTATGCAGGCTTACTCAGAAGGAAATCTCACAAAGTTTAATGAGATTTTGTTGTTTACAGCAGGGGTGTAGAACCTGTGGCCTTGCAGATGCTGCTGGACTCCAACTCCCACAGGTCCTGCCAACAACATCTGGAGAGATCCTCATCCCTGGTCTACAGGATCACAGCCTACATCCTCTACCATTGCTTTCAGCAGGATTTGCAGTGCACACCTAGGCACGTTTACACAGAATTAATTTACCCAGAACTTACGCCCTGGTTAATATGCTTAGGACTGCCACCCAAGTCAGGGAATGTGCTCAATAGCAATTAAATTAATGCTGCTGCGATCGATATTATTAAGTATGCAACATCTGTGTGCCATTGGATAGCACAACCACAACGAAGCTGCACATACAGACTCTCTCCTTTAAGGAAAAAGCGTGGGGGAGTCTGGACAAAGGTACGGTCTTTCACAAAACTAACAAAATTCTGCCTGGAATGGTGGTGTGATAAATTCCAAAATCTTTTGTCAAATGCCAGGCGTGAGGGAGCAGCTGCCTTTACTGTCTCGTGGCACCTTGAAGGCTGACTGGTCGAGCATTTGCTTTGCATGCAGAAGGTCCTGAGTTCGGATCCCCGGCATCTCTCGGTTAGGGCTGGGGAGTCCTGAAACTCTGGAGGCTGCTGCTGCCAATCAGTGTAGGCACCACTGCATGCCTTCTCCCCAACCTGCATGCCTTCTCCCCAACCCCCACGACAAGTCTCTTACCCCGCCCCCACATCTTATCTTTTTCTCTTAGAAATCTCATCAGTGGAACAAAACTCTCCTCTTTAAACAAAACGCCCCGTGCCCTCTCTGTGCTTTATAACGCCGAGCCTACCTCTCAGGGTTGTTGTGAGCAGGAAACGGGGGGGGTGGGGGTCAAACCTTGCGCGCGTCCTTCAGCTCTTGGGGCGCAAGCGGGGAGAGAGAACTCATCCGTCGAGGAATACAAAGAAATCCTTCGCAATCCCCTTCTCCGCCGCCTCTTTCTTGCGAAGCGGGCACACCCCTCCGTCGGATGCGCGCCTCACCTGGCCGGGCGACTTCTCCTCGGCGTTTGCTCCGATCCGAGCCTCTTTCTCCTCCTCCGCCGCCGCTGGATCCAGGCAGGCGGGCGCTCCCTCCAGGCTCCCGCAGCCCGATGGAGAGGCTGGACTTGAGTTTGGTTTCCTCGCCCCGACGGAGGGGTAGCTGCTGCCGCCGCCGCTGCTGCTCTGGACGCCGCCTGCTCCTCTCCGGCGCGCTTCTGCGTCCCGTCCCCTCGACGGAGGAGCCTTGCCTCGTCTCTCCCAGCCAGACTCCTCCCTCTAAGCCGCTCGTGGCTCCCCGGACGAAGTCGAGAGAAAAGTGTCAATGGAATGGAGAGGGAGGAGTATTTCTCTAAAGCCCCCAACTCCCACCCCCGCGCTCTTTCGTGCTGCCAGAGTGGTGGAGACGACGCGCCAAGGAGGGGGCAGACCAGCCCCATGGCTATCCCTCTGCACCAGACCAGCGGAGATCGGTTTATTGGGGTGAATGGAGCACTGCCCCCATTAACCACAGGCTGCCCTCAGCCAGCCCCTACCTGCCTGTCTATGGGCGTAGCTGGGGGGGGCAGGGAGGGGCAGCTGCCCCCCCAATCAATACAATTCAGTAAAAATCCATAGAAAACTGAGGTTCTGTTCCCCCTAACAAAAGGCCTGCCCCATTAACAAAAGGTCTGCCCCCCCCC
>JAXCMG010006168.1:0-11748 GCA_034642415.1 Podarcis siculus | reverse complement strand
AAAAAAAAAAAACATCCAGAGGCCGTAATTAATTTCCCTCTCCTGTTCACAAATTGCAATCTGCAGCGCTTGTCCTAATTTAATGTCCTCAAGTTTGGGATATAGTTTTACCTCGTTTGAAGATCTGCTTCCTTTTGGCAGCAGCCAGTGACTTTGGCTGGAGGGTGCGATTTTGTGATAATGAATTGAAAAAGATACTTTCCCTGAAACATTTGAGATGGGGGATAGTAACAACGGAGCTCCCCCTAAAAACAAAAGGGTTTACTAATATACGCCACCGCTGCAGCTAGAACGTAGTGTGTGCACACTCAGAGGATGACCTCCAAACCATGCTAAATATCTTTGCAGAAGCTTATGAAAAGCTTGGCCTATCACTCAACATGCAAAAAACCAAAGTGCTGCACCAATAAGTACAAAATAACCCCTCTTCAGGGCCACAAATCCAACTCAATGGTGTAACGTTGGAAAATGTCGATCACTTCTCCTACCTAGGCAGTTATCTTTCCACAAGGGCCAACATTGATGCTGAAAACCATCATCGCCTGAGCTCTGCGAGTGCGGCTTTCTCCCAATTGAAGTGCAGAATGTTTGAGGACCGGGACATTCACAGGGAAACCAAAATCCTTGTTTACAAAGCTATTGTACTACCAACCTTACTGTATGCTTGTGAAACATGGACCACTTATAAACGCAATCTTCAGCTCCTCGAAAGATTCCATCAATGGTGTCTCCGAAATTTTTTTCACATCACTTAGGAAGACAGGCAAACTAATGTCAGTGTACTGGAAGAAGCAAAGATCACCAGTGTGGAAGCAATGATTCTTCAACATCAACTTCGTTGGACTGGTCATGTTGTGTGGCTGCCTGATGATCATCTTCCAAAGCAACTACTCCATTCTGACCTTAAAAATGGAAAGCGTAATGTTGGTGGTCAACAAACAAGGTTTAAAGACTGTCTCAAGGCAAATCTAAAAAAAATGAAGTATAAACACTGACAACTGGGAAACACTGGCCTGCGAGCGCTCCAGTTGGAGAATAGTCTTTACCAAAGGTGTCATGGGCTTTGAAGACACTCAAACTCAGGATGAAAGGGAGAAATGTGCTAAGAGGAAGGCAAATCCACCCCAGGAAGGCAAATCCACCCCAGGATCAACTCCTGCCCGGGAACCAATGTCCCCACTGTGGAAGGACGTGTGGATCCAGAATTGGCCTCCACAGTCACTTACGGACTCTTTGTTCAAACCGTGTTGATGGAAGACAATCTTAATCTTCCAACCGTGTTGATGGAAGACAATCTTAATCTGCGGGTGCAGAATGCTGCAGCGAGACTCCTTACGGGGTCTTCGCTGCGAGACCACATTCACCCGGTGCTATACCAGCTGCACTGGAGTACAGGATCAGGTTTAAGGTGCTGGTTTTAACCTTTAAAGCCCTATACGGCCTAGGACCCTCGTACCTACGGGACCGCCTCTCCTGGTATGCCCCACAGAGAAACTTACGGTCTTCAAATAAAAACATCTTGAAGGTCCCAGGCCATAGAGAAGTTAGGCTGGCCTCAACTAGAGCCAGGGCTTTTTCGGCTGTGGCTCCGATCTGGTGGAACACTCTGTCACTAGAGACTAGGGCCCTGCGGGACTTGACATCTTTCCGCAGGGCCTGCAAGACAGAGCTGTTCCACCAGGCCTTTGGCCAGGGCACAGCCTGACTCCCTCCCTCGGCAATCTTCGTGGAGCTCTGGCACAATGATTGCCAGTGGCTTGATTTGAATCAATTTTATAATGAATGATTTTAGAGTGTTGTTTGTGCTGTATTTTTGTACTGTTTTATTGTTGTTAGCCGCCCTGAGCCCGGCTTCGGCTGGGGAGGGCAGGATATAAATAAAATTTATTATTATTATTATTATTATTATTATTATTAATCGGCTACTCTGGTAGACGCAAAGGCTTTGGTTTCTGAGCATAGCAGGAAGAAGTTCGTGCAGCCTAAGACTACCTGGGGGTCACTTTGCCGCTTCTTGAGGGCTTCTCAGTGGCATATCCGGGTGTTTGCTTGCTAATGTATATCTTGCTTGCTGTCTGGAATGGAACCTGTAATCTCCTCCCTCACTTGTGTTTGCATTGCTTCTGAATCTGATTTTAAAAGAATCTCGCACAGGCATAGGCAAACTCCGGCCCTCCAGAGGTTTGGGACTACAACTCCCATCATCCCTAGCTAATAGGACCAGCGGTCAGGGATGATGGGAACTGTAGTCCCAAACCTCCGGAGGGCACCCAGGGTCATCTAGCCCAAACCCCAGCAATAAACAGACTCTCTAAATCAGGCAGAGGCAAACTCCGGCCCCCTAACTCTAACTCTAACCCTAACCGGGGGGGGGGGGGGCATTTGTAAAAAAGAAAAGAGAAAAAGCTCAATGCAATTGCAGGAATCCCCAAACAGAAGACCCACCCAGGGTCATCTAGTCCAACCCCCTGAGATAAAGAAGCACCAAAAAAAGGGCCACCCAATGTCATCTAGCCCAACGTACAGGAATCTCCAAAATAGGAGACCCCAGGGTCATCTAGCAAGGCAGGAACCTCAACTTAGAGTAGTAGTAGTACTAAAAAGGTAAAGAGACCCCTGAACATTGGCTCCAGTCACAAAAGACTCTGGGGTTGCACACTCATGAACCCTAGCACTTACTTCTAAGCCAATCCTAACCCGAAACCGAAACCGAACCCTATTCCAAGCCCTAACGCTACCCTATAACTGAGCCCTAACCCTATTCCTAACCCTAACTCTAACCCAACCCTAGCAATGAACCCTAACCCTATACCTAACCCTAACCCTAACCCAACCCTAGCACTGAACCCTAACCCTATTACTAACTCAAGCCTAGCATTGACCCCTAACCCTAACCCTATTCCTAACCCAATGCTAACTCTATTCCAAACCCTAACCCAACCCTAGCACTGACCCCCCTAACCCTAACCCAAACGCAACCCAGCACTGACCCCTAATCCTAACCCAACCCTAGCATTGACCCCCTAACCCTAACCATATTCCTAACCCTAACCCAACCCTAGCACTGACCCCTAACCCTAATCCGAACCCTATCAATCAAGTTTAACCCTATTCCTAACTTTAACCCATCCCTAGTACTGACCCCTAACCCAAACACAACCCTAGCACTGACCCGTAACCCTATTCCTATTCCTAACCCAACCGTAGCATTGACCCCTAACCCTATTCTTAATTCTAACTGAACCCGAGCACTGAGCCCTAACCTTACTCCTAACCCTAACCCAACCAAAGCACTGACCCCTAATGCTAAACCTCTTCCTAACCCAACCCTAACCCTATTCTTAACTCTAAGCCAACCCTAGCACTGAGCCCTAACTCTAACCCTATTCCTAACCCTAACACAACCCAAGCACTGAGCCCTAAACCTAACCCTATTCCTAACCCAAGCTTAGCATTGACCCCCTAACCCTACTCCTAAGTCAACCCAACCCTAACCCTATTCTTAATCATAACCCAACCCTAGCGCTGAGCCCTAACCCTATTCCTAACCCTAATACAACCCTCACACTGACCCCTAACCTTATTCCTAACCCTAACCCAACCCGAGCACTGAGCCCTAACCCTAACACTAACCCTATTCCTAACCCACGCTTAGCATTGACCCCTAACCCTACTCCTAAACCAACCCAACCCTAACCCTATTCTTAATCCTAACCCAACCCTAGCACTGAGCCCTAACCCTAACCCTATTCCTTACCCAACCCTCGCACTGACCCCTAACCCTAACCCAATCCTAGTATTGACCCCTAACCCTAATCCTAACCCTATTCCTAACCCTAACCCTGTTGGGATATGAGTACTCACCAGCTGTGTGCTAGCAGTACATTGTTTACATCATGTGATATTTCTGATGTTACTGAGCGTGAGAAAGGATGTCCTACGCTGTTCTCTCTCTCTTTTTTTCTGCCCTCTTCTTCTTCTTCTTTTTTACAATATTTTTTATTAATTTTCATCAAGAAAAATACATATCGCACCACATTACAACTTTAACAAATTTTCTCGTTTTTCGACTTCCTTCAGCCTCTCTGACAATCATCCAAATTAAACTTTTTAATTACACATTTCCTAAAGACTCTCCTCCCTGAAAGAGAGGGGAGTGGTTGTGGACGGGAGCCCGAACACCGCTCCTAGCTGGGGGCATTGCCCCCTGCCTCCAGCTCACCTGGCTGGCACTCACGCCCCCCCGGTGGCCGTCCAACCAGGTGCCATGGGGGGGCGTGTCCAGCAGCCTTTATGCTGCAGTGCCAGCCTCTCCTCCGGCCTCATTTCTCTTTGTCATCCTGTGCGAGTCACCCACCCTCCACTCCCTTTGAGTTAGGGCTTAGGTCATTGGCCTTGCTATGGACCTTAGGTTGGTCGCCCTGGTTGCCCGGGGGGCCTGGTAGGAGTTTTTCCATTTGGCATTAGGCTTTTTGGTTTTTTCGCCTACCTCGTAGCAATCGTCACAACTTTTCGTGGTATTGGTGGGTAGGTTAGGCATTGGAATAATGTGTTGTGGTGTGTCGAAGTGCTAGGTGTGGCCATCGCCTATGCCTTCAATTTCTAGGGGTATTCCGTTAAAGGAATCTGGCGGTCGTGTATTCCGTCCGAAGCCTGCTTGGCGGGAGGCCATGGCACGACCCTCGGTGACATCAGGGGTGAGCCTATAGTTGGATTAGCATCAACAGGTGATGAACCCCTGGTGAATAAACCCACTTGTTTCGCGATCCAATGCCTAAGCCAATACCTTGTCATTGCTGTAATCAATAAAGTTGTGGCCTTTTCTAGCCCATTAACCTTATATCACGTGTCCCTGTGTCTTCATTTTACTTCGCGGGGGTCGGGTCCTCGAACCACAAATTTGCTATTGCCTTTTAACATACCCTTCCACACCTGTTTTTCTTTTTTACAATATTTCTTAGGTTTTTACAGAGCTTCTTTGAATGCCACTAACGTTATTTCATTATCACTTATACATTCCCAATACTCCACTAGCTTTCCCCAGTCCTCGATAAACTTTTGATCTCGTAGATATCTGATCTTCCCTGTCAGTTTATCAAGTTCTGCATAGTCCATCAGCTTCATTCTCCACTCCTCCAATGTTGGTAATTGTTCCTGTTTCCATTTCTGGGCCAGTAATATTCTTGCTGCTGTTACTGCATATTGGAAAAGTTTACAATCCTTTCTATTTATTTCATTTCCTATAATTCCTAAAAGAAAGGCCTCTGGTTTCTTAACAAATGTATATTTCAACATTTTCTTCAATTCATTATATATCAATTCCCAGAAGCTCTTCACTTTCTTACATTCCCACCACATATGGTAAAAAGTGCCATCCTTTTCTTGACATTTCCAACATTTCTTGCATGTTTTATACATTTTTGCAAGTTTTACCGGTGTAATATACCATCTGTACATCATTTTCATAACATTTTCCTTTAACGCAGTACATGCGGTAAATTTGATATTTTCATTCCATAATTTAATCCAATCATTAAATTGTATATTATATCCAAAATCTCTGGCCCAATGTATCATAACAGATTTAACTTCTTCATCCTTTGTATGCCATTCCAGCAATATCTTATACATTTTAGATAGAATTTTATATTCATTATTTATTATTTCTATTTGAAATTTTGAATCTTTCTCTACAAATCCATATTCCTTAAGATCCTTTTTAAACATTTCATTTATTTGGAAATAATGCAATACGTACTCTTTTACTTCTTCATAGGGTTTCATTTTCCATTTCTCCCCTTCCTTAACAATCAAATTTCCATATGTAATCCAATTCCTTCTCATATTGATTTTTTTAACACTCATAACCTCTAATGGAGATAACCAGTGCGGAGTTTTTGGTTCGAGTAGGCTTTTATACCTATCCCATATTTCTATCAACGATCTTCGGAAAATGTGGTTCTCAAAACCTTTATGGATTTTCTTCTTTTCAGACCATAAATATGCGTGCTACCCAAATCTATTGTCAAATCCTTCTATATCTAACAACTCTGTATTTTCTAATTTGACCCATTCCTTTAACCAACAGAGACATGAAGCTTCATAGTATAATTTCAGGTCTGGCAGGGCGAAGCCTCCTCTTTCTTTAGCATCTGTTAGTAACTTAAATTGAATTCTTGGCTTCTTACCCTGCCAGATATACGGTACCTTGAAATTACTCTTTGCCATTCTTTAAAGGTCACCGTCCCTTTGATTATTGGAATTGTCTGAAACAAAAATAACAATTTTGGCAGTACGTTCATCTTTATCGTTGAAATCCTCCCCCACAACGATAACTTCATTCGTCCCCACACCTCCAGATCTTTCTTTATTCCATTCCACACTGGTATATAATTATTCTGATACAAATCAATATTCCTAGGGGTTATCCAAATACCCAAATATTTCACCTTCTTCACCACTTCTATACCTATTTGTTGTTGCATTATTCCTATCGTATCTTGATCCATGTTCTTAGCAATTGTTTTAGTCTTTTTCTTGTTCAGTATAAATCCTGCCACTTGACCAAATCTTTCCACCTCTATAAGTATGTTTTTAACACTTTCCAAAGGTTCTTCCACCGTTAGAACCAGATCATCGGCAAAGGCTTTAACCTTATATTCATTCCGGCCTACTGCGACCCCTTTTATTACCTCATTTTCCCTTATAGATTTTAGAAAGACTTCCAGGACCATGATGAATAACAGTGGCGAAAGTGGACACCCTTGTGGTGTACCTTTGGTTATCCCTATTTCTTCCGTAATCACGTTGTTAACAATTAACTTAGCTTTCTGTTCAGTGTATATTGCCTTTATTCCATTGAGGAATTCCTTCCCCACCTCCATATATTCTAAATTTTTTAACATCAAATCCCAAGATATATTGTCGAAGGCCTTTTCTGCATCCACAAATATTAACATAGCTTGTTTCTCATTCCTGGCAGTCAGATATTCCAAAATATTAATTATATCCCTTACATTGTCTTTCATCTGTCTGCCAGGTAGGAAACCCGCTTGATCCTTATGAATAACTTCTTGTAATATTTTTTTTTAATCCTCCTCGCTAAAATACTTGCAAAGATTTTATAATCTGTATTTAGCAATGAAATAGGCCTATAGTTTTTAACTTGTGTCAAGTCAGAGTCTTGTTTTGGAATAAAGGTAATAAATGCTTCTTTCCATGTTTCTGGAATTTCTCTTTCCTTAAGAATATTGTCCATAACTTCTTTCAAAGGTATTGACAGGATGTGTTTCATTTCTTTATAGTAACTTGCTGTAAATCCATCTGGTCCCGGAGCTTTCCCTTTTTTGAGTTCTTTTATAGCCTCTTTTATTTCATCAATTTCTATTGGGGCGTTCAGCCTTTCTTTTTTTTCTGTCGGGATCTTCTGCACCTTTTTTTCCTTTAAATATCTTTCTATCTTCCTCATATTGTTCTTCTCTGTTCTTTTATATAGATGTCTGTAGAAATCCAAGAATCCTTTTTTAATACCTTTTGGACTGTCTATTTCTTCTCTCTCCATGATGATTTTGTTGATTGTGTTCTGTTCTTTTCTTTTTTTTAATTTGCCATGCCAGCCATTTGCCTGATTTTTTAGCCGATTCGAAGTTCCTTTGTCTCATTCTTTTTATATTCCATTCTACTTCTTTGTTGATTATCATCGCAAATTGAGTTTGCAGAGCCTTTATATTCTGTTTTGCTTTCTCATTATTCGGTTTCTTAACTAATTTTTGTTCATTGTCCATTATTTGTCTTAAGATTTCCTTCTTTCCTTTTTCTCTGCTTTTATTTTTGATTGAATTCTGCTGGATGAAAAATCATCTCATAACCGCCTTGCTGGCATCCCATACTGCATTCATTTTCGTACCTTTGTTAGAATTATTTACAAAACAGTCCATCAGATTCTTTTGGGCTTTCTCAACAATTTTTTGGTCATCTAGGAGATAATCATTCATTCTCCATCTAAACGTTCTTTCTTCATATCCTTGTAGTTCAAATTTTATTGGACTATGATCTGAAATTACTCTCGGTTGAATTTCTATTTGTCTGATTCTTGGGGTTAATTCATTTGAGACCCATATTTGGTCAATTATCGACATTGACTGATTTGGGTCTGAATAGAATGTAAATTGTTTTTCCAGTGGGTGTCTCAATCTCCAGATATCAATTAAATTGCAGTTTTTATCATCGAAAAAAATGTCTCTGGTAGTTTCCCTTCTTTGCTAAGCCCTGCTGCTCTTAGTCTATCCATTTCCATTGACACCACACCATTCATGTCCCCCATTATTATAATCTTTTGGTCTATATATTCGAACAGCTTTTCTTCCAAATTTTTTAAAAAGTCAGTTTTGTTTCCATTTGGTGCATAGATCCCGACAATTATTATTTTTTCCCCTTGCCATTTGATCTGGACTGCGATGATTCTTCCTTCTTCATCTTTAAAAATTTGTTGAGCTTCAATTTTATTCCTTACATATAATACAACCCCTCTCTTCTTGCTTTTATCGGAAGATATGAATTCATTTCCCAATCTTTTGTTAATCAAAACTTTTCTATGTTTTCTCGCCACATGAGTTTCTTGTAGGCAAATTATGTCCAAATTTTTCCTTTTTAAACATTGCTCAGTTTTATTCCTTTTATTCCTATCATTCATTCCATTAATGTTCCAATTCAAAAATTTTAATGCCATTATGACCTCCTGATTAAATAAAGGATTTCGTTATTATTTATAATCCTTTTGCTTTCCCTTCTTCTTCTTGTTCCTCTTCCTCTTCTTCTTCTTCTGTCTCTTTTCCATTCTCTTCTTCATCATCCTTTAGATCCACTCCTCCTGCTCCTACTCCTCCCACAGTTCCTTTTTCTTCATCTTCTTCTGCTCTTAATTCCTTATATTTTCTCAGGAACTTGCTTGTCTCTTCTGGGCTTGTCAGTCTATGTTTCTTACTTTTGGAGAAAAAGGAAATTCCTTCAGGAAATTCCCATCTGAATTCTATATTATTTCTCTTAAGAATTTGAACAAATGCTTTGTATGAGTCTCTTCGTTTCAGTAGTCTTATTGGAATGTCTTTAGAGATAATAATAGAGCTTCCATCAATATTTAATCTTTTTTCTCTGTTCTTTTGTAATATCAGATTTCTCATGTCTCTGTCCTTAAATGTTATTAAGCAATCACCTGGAAATTTCCATGTTTTAGCTGATCTTACTCTCATTCTGAATGCACTTTGAACTGTTTTTGCAACCTCTTCTGGTTCTATCTCTAACCATTGAGCCAACTCTTTTATCAGTTTCTCCTTAATATTCTCTCCCTGTGTCTCCGGTATGGCTCTCATCCTCAAATTACCTTCTCTCTGTCTCAGTTCATTCATTGCAATCGCATCCAAGACTTCCTCCTGAGTTTTATTCATCTCTGACATACCTGTTTTCATTTTCTCCTCCTCTCTTTTCATCTCCTTCATTTCCATTTTCATTTTCTTCCACCCGTCCTCTAATTTTTGTGTTCTTTTAGATACATCTTTTAATTGACCTTTAAGTTCATTAACTGTTTCATCTATTTTTTTATCCATTTTACCAATTCTATTGTCCACATGTTCTAATTTAGTTTCTAAGTTCTTTTCACTTTGTTTAATTTCTGCAAACATTCTCAAAATTTCCGCTTTGAACTCTGACTCCTGTTTCGACCCTTTCCTATCCGCTGGTGTTCCTTCACCCGTTTTTTTTCATTTTTCCAATAATATCTATTTATAACACAAAATTTTTAATTCCACTAGGAGATGATAATGGAGAGAAGATGGTATGGCCCGTATAGCTTCTTGCCACCAATTAGGCTAATCCTTAATAGTATATTCTGCCACCAATTAGGCTATATCCAATTAACTGGGGATAGCAAAAACCAAAATCCTAAATAATCCAGAACAGATGAATCACAAAAAATAAAGATTGTAATCCACTTATAAAAGTTGTAATCCACTGTATCCAATTATGGTAATTGTATTTAAATTATGTCTCACGAAGACTTCCCCCCAAAAATTAATCCAAAGATGTAGAGTAAGACTTCCAAAACCTGAGATAGGAGCAGGTCCCACATAAGAATTAGGGTGGAAAGATATTAGTCCATTACTATATTAACCATTCATAAGTCTCTTGCAAAAATGGATCCAAAGTTATAAAGAGTATAAGAAAAAAAGAGAGAGAAAATTCCAACTCCAAATAAAAATAGTTTTGAGTCAAAATAAGGATATTTTAAACAGTTTCTAGATTTGGGAAAAATATAATCCGTAAATACATTCCATAAGTCCAAAGTTTCAATTTAGATGTTCTATATCTAGCCAATTAAATTTGTTGTGTCCAATCAGTCCAAAAATTTACATTAATAAAGAAAATAGAAGCCAGCCACACTTAGAAGCAATACCAGCCACTGTGGAATCAGCCACCAGTAAAGCAACCTGGCAAGAAAAAAATAAAAAAGAGGGGGGGGGGGGCCCAGAACAGAAAAACAAGTTGTAGTTCCCTGTTTGGCCACAGGGTTCTGAGTCCCAAATATTATGTTTGTAATATAAAAAGTTTTGGTGACTTTGTATTTTAAGTTTTCCCCTGTTCCAAATAATAAAAATATTACAAATTACCTAATTGCAGTCCTTCCAAGAAAAAAAACAAAAAAGAATCCAGCCGAAGTAGCATTCAAATGTTGCCTTCTCTTCTTTTACTTCCCAACAAGAAACACAGCTCTATAAATAGTAACAATGGAGTCTGAAGCTCCGTTGCGCAGATATTCAAAAAGTAAAACATGAATTATTCACAGGCTCCTTCCAGTTCAACACTTTGTATCTTCGAGGACTTTCAAAATTCCAGCCCTCCTCCCCCTTTTAACTTTGTTATTTTTCCACTGTTACTTCTCAAAAAGTTACTTTTTAAAGTTTCACAAGGAGGAGAAAGATCAAAGCCGCTAGCGGCAACTCACTTCCCGTTTCCAGTTCTGCTTACAGTTCTGCGTAGTTTTAACTTTTTAGTCCTACGCTATTCTCAGGGTTGTGTTCTCAGTGTAACTTGAGATTGTTGTTGCTACAGAGGGGGAAGGAGTGAGTTGTATGGAGGCTGAGAGAGCAGAAATGTTTGTACTAGCTTCATGTACAGTGTACAGTCTGTGAATAAAGTAGAATGTTAGGCTACTTTCAGACTGTTTCTTTCTTCTGCTGAGATGCAAGGGGAAAGTGAGTGTGCATCTCTCAAAAGGGAGGTGTCGCTTATCACCGGTCTCTCTGGACTGAGCGAAGACCAGCCAGAGGCAGATGACCGGAGAGAGGTCCCAGTGCCTGGGAAGAGGAGTCAGCCTTTCCCAAGGTGGCCAATCACCAACAAACCCAACCCTAGCATTGACCCCTAACCCTATTCCTAAACGTAATGCTAGCACTGAAACCTAACCCTAACCGAACACTAACACTGACCCCTAACCCTATTCCTATTCCTAACCCAACCCTAGCATTGACCCCTAAGCCAAACCCTATTCTTAATCCTAACTGAACCCGAGCACTGACCCCTAACCCTATTCCTAATCCTAACCCAACTCTAGCACTGAGCCTTAACCCTAAACCTATTCCAAACCCTAACTCAAACCTAGCACTGACTCCTAACCTTAACCCTACTCCTAACCCAACTCTAGCACTGTCCACTAACCCTAACCCAACCCTAGCATTGACCCCTAACCCTAACACT
>JAXCMG010006167.1:0-14525 GCA_034642415.1 Podarcis siculus | reverse complement strand
ATCCTCCGATTCGCTGGAGAGACTTAGAGACCTCGGGCGGCTATCATCGCTAACTTCTCCCTCGGATTCCTCCCCCTCGGTCTCTAATCCCTCCCTTTCCTGCCCCTCTGCTCCTGAGCCCCTGACAAGAGCGTTCTGAGTTCCAAAACCCTGAGGTGTTTCAGTCAGCGCTAGGGAGTCTGTTGTATCTCTCTCAGTGGAGCAGACCAGACATAGCGTTTGCTGTGAATCTGCTCAGCAGGGAGGCTACAAAGCCCAGTGTGAATGCCTGGCAAGGCATCAAGAGAGTGTTGAGGTATTTGCAGGATACCAAAGATTTTTGCCTCACGTTGTCAGCTGAAGGTGACGCACGGCTTACGTGCTGGAGTGACAGCGATTGGGCTTCTCTTGGGGACAGGAAGTCTGTTTCTGGGCTGGTGGTAAAGTTCGGGGAATCCCTGGTTGGGTGGAAGTCCCGGAAGCAAAGTCTTATTACACTTTCTTCCACTGAGGCTGAGTTCAGTGTGTTGTCGGATTTGTGCAGGGAGTTGGACTTCTACCGGTGCTTGATCCAAGAGATCTGTGGGGATTGTTGCTTGCCCATAACTGTTTGGGGAGGCAATCAACCTTGTCTTAGGTTGGCAGAATCTGGACAGTTCAAGTCCAGAACCAAGCATTTGGACATACGTTTCCAGAATGTATGTCAGAGTGTCCAGGCAGGTTGGATACGGCTCAAGTATTGTTCGAGCTGGGAGAACCTAGCTGATGGGTTTACTAAACCCTTGACCTTCCAGCGACATGGGGAGTTCTGTGAAGGGTTGTGTTTGGGGTGAGTTATACTCACAGTTTACCTCAGGATGCGAGACGAGAGGGGGTGTGAGGAGAATCAGAACTTACAGGGTTAAACAGTTCTGTGTGACGTCTCACATTCTGAGGCGTGGTTATGTTCACATACGGGAATCTTTCTTTGTGTGTGAGTTTCCTTTCGTTTTCGGCTGAGAGACGAAAGAATGCCTGCTCTCTCGCCGGGCTGATTTATGATGTTTTTCTTCTCATTAAAGGCTGTTAGAGATTAGCAAGAAGCCTGCGTTCAGTCTGATTTATTATCCACACACAAGGCAACATTTTCTGCCGCTGCAGATCTCTCCTAAAAACTCTGCTAAGAGCTCAAGTTTTTTCTATCGGCACAGGCGTCCATCGGCACAGGGGAAGTGTGCCGGGCGCCATCTTATCTCAGCAGTACCTTGGATCTCAAATGCCTTGGCTCCCGAACAAATCAGCACCCAAACGATCGAAACCCAGAAGTGAGTGTTCCGGTTTTTGAACAATTTTTGGAAGCCAAACTTCCAGCATGGCTTCCACGGCTTCCACTTGGCTGCAGGACACTCCTGCAACCAATTGCCTAATGACCTAATCCAGCCCACCAAGCCTTTCAGAGTGGCCTTCCACAGGCCCCTAGCCCAATTTAGCTGTGGTGGTGATAGCAGATAGCAGAACAACTTGGAGAAAATGTGACAATGGACCTTCATGGGACCTTCATTGGGGATGGGGGGAATCCGCAGATGGGCTGTCCCTCCCAGTTACTCAACAGGCAGGAATATGCAAATTAGAAAGATCTTATATCATGGTGAGAGGGCAACTGGCAGGGCCTTGACAAGTGTATGATGGGGGCAGGTGGCTGACCCATGAAAGAGGTCCAGTGATTTATGGGCGGCGAGGGGGGGGGAAAGGGTTTGAGCAGTCAGAGACAGAGGTAGGGATGCAGGAATAGGCTGTTCAGGTAAGGGGCAGGCCAGCCAAATCCCCACTGCCCTCTTACCTGCTGTCTCCTAGAACCAGAATGGGCTTGAAGAGGGAAGTGCTGAGATGACCTCCATGCAGGAGAAGTCTCAGGTTGCATGTGAACACCGCCAGATGAGGGACATAAGCCGGGGGAAGAGGCTTATGTTTCCACTGCTCCATCAGGCACAAAACTGGAAAAGTTAATGTCAGCTACAAAGATGCTAGAAGCATGTGTGCATGTGTACCTAGTGCACCTTAGGAGCTGGGCAGTACCGACCTTATGCCAAAAAAGAAGCTCCACCCCTGCTGTAGAGATACTACAGAATCCTCCACAAAATACAAGATCCCCACAGCAGATGTGAAAATAGTTCTCTAAAGATTTGTGCTTGTGCAACAGAACGTCTCCCACTGTGCCTCCCACCCTTACCAAACCTGCTCCGAAGGGTTAGGTTCAGACACAAAACAGATATGGGAGAGAAATATAGGTGAAGGAGAGGGGGAAAGTTCTGTTGCACAAACATGTTTCTTTGTGCTAACAGATCTAGTTATTTCACACTACACTTAATACCACCCAGAGAGTCTGAATGCCACCAGGACAAAAACTAAGCAGAGTGGATCCTATTGACATCTAAACAAAAACTTTTATACAGCCCCAGCAAGGTGATGATCCAAGGAATACAGAGACCTAAAAGCAAATCTGCAAGGTTAGATTTTCGGGAAGAAATAGATGGAGCTCTGTCTGAGGCTTCAGAGGAGGCCTCAGACACTGACATGACCAAAGGCAATATGAGGACTCCAAAAGGCAGGAGAGTATCTGCCACAATAGAGGAGGACAGAGATTCAGATGAGTACATAAATTTTAAAAAGGCAGGCACTGGCCTTGGACTGGGGAGCAGCCCTAGCTCTGCTTGAGCAGAAATTTGATGTGCTATCTAACCAGCTATCAGATATTTCTAAATCAGCAAATGATGCAAATGATGCACACAATCTTGCTCTAACCAATCAGTCTGAGATCCAGCTCTTACAAATGATGACTGAAGATTTAGCTATGAAGCTGGAAGAACAATTGGACAAAGATTTGAGGGGGAAAATAGTCTACAAACCTACTGGAGAACCAGGAAGTGGGGGACATGGTTCAATTCATTATTCATTGGATACTCTCTCTGAATATAAACATACCACTGTCCCCCAATGACACAGAAATTGCTCATCGGGTTCCAGGAGGCAGAAGCAGAACTGGGGAAGCCCTGAGAGATGTGGTAATTTGCTTTGAACACTATAGGTTCAAAGACTCAATTTACAAAGCACTACAGAATGTTAAAAACATAAAATACAGTGAAGCCACCATTGAAATATTCCAGGACATCAGCCCAGCCACACAGGAATGGTAGGGTGCTCTCTGGCGTTAAACATCAGCACTAAAAGAAGTGGGCATAGCATATCACTGGGGCTTCCCTTTTAAGTTGATAGTCCAGCACAAAGGCAGAACCTGGGTTGTGAGTGATAACCACCAGGCTGACAACGTTCTCAACAAGCTCTAGCTCCAAGCAGCAGATGACCCTCCCCAGTGCCTCTCCCCATCTCAAGCACTACAAACAACCATATGACCTGAAGGATGCTGCTTCCCTAACATACAGCAAACTATTAGATCAGTGGTCAGCAACCTAAGGCCCATGGGCCACAAGCGGCCCATGGGGGTCGTTTAACCGGCCCACGAGTCGCCCCCAAACCGAGCCGCCTGCTCGGCGAATCCCCGCATGCTGCGCAAAACTGGCACAGCACGGTGTGGGGACTCGCTTCCGCGGCACCGGAAATCACGTGTGTGCAGACGCCAGAAATTACATCTGCGCAGACGCAGACGTAATCGTGGCGCGCGCACTCATACACGCATGTGATGTTCCCACGGAGGGATCTCCACTGGAGTGAACCAGCCCAGGTGAGGTAAACCTTGTCGACCCCTGTATTAGATCATGAAGCAGGGGGTGAAAGAGGCCTTATAACTGTATGAAAATCAGATTTAGGCCATCCAGTTGAAGATCACAAATGGAAAGGTATTTGGACCCCCTCCCAAAAAAAAATCTCTGCTCCTTGCAGGAGGACTTGCTCAAGGACATCCTCCATTGGCACTGGACACCAATCACCCTGGCAAAAATTAATTCCTCCCTTTCATATTAGAAGGGCTGTGGAAATATTGGGTCATTTTTTCTTAGTTGGTGGGATTATGCTCCCATGTTAAAAAACTTTTGGAATAGAGTATTGTCACTTATATCTGCAATTACAAGCAAACCCCTTTCTCCAAATCCTGCCTTAGCCCTACTATCTTTGGACATTGAATTTGACTCCACCCTGCACCACAGAGAACTATTAGGCTTCTTACTGACCACAGCACGACCAGCAATAGATCAACGATAGAAGAACCATACTGAAATATAAAATAAAAAAGTAATATGTTTGAATGCTGAATGCGAACATTTATGTCTAGAGTCAATGGATAAAACAAACACCATTAGATGTACTGCTAGATGGTGCTTAATGGTTCCTGTATTTATATTTATATTTATATCTGTATAAAAACCAATAAAGTTTTGTTAATAAATAAACAAACCAGGCAAAGCAATGAGATCAACCAGGATTAAACTGCAGTGCAGATGCGAGCTAAGAAATATATGAAGCTTCATTGGTTCTTTTTAAAGAAAGAAAGTGCTCCCTGCCCCTAAACCTAACTGAACCTCAATACATTTCACCTACGACAAAGTGACCAAAGGGAAGGTCTCTCTGCATTTACTGAAACTGCCAGCATTTCAATCCTGATATGCCGAGAAAGACAGTTGAGCGGAAGGATATAATTACAGGCACCATTCCTTTTATTCCAGATGCATGTTACACAATATGCTTTCAAGCTGATTTCTCTCTCCTTCACCCATAAATTGTTCCAGCGTATAGCAACATGATTTGGACTCAACATTACTATATAGGAGAGGCTAATCCTATCAAGGGTCCTTAACAGAGCTCTTAAGACCCCCAGTGTTTAAATGGCAAGGGGGAACGAGAACAGGTCAAGGGAGATTTACAGTTATACTGTAGCTTGCCTTCGTAGCAAGACTGCACCAAGAATGCCAGAACCAGTGAAAGGTGCAGACATGTCTACCTGGGATTTGGTTTGCATCTGGAACCCACAGAGCAATTGATGAAAGAGGTGAAGGGCAATCAAGTAGAAAATCAAGTGTAGAATGCTTCAGCCAGATGTTAAAAGAGGAATCCTAAAGAGGCATTCCGGAGAACCGTCTAAGGGCCACATGCTAGTCATGAGTTGGGCAATTTTTTTCTTTGTATAGTAGGCTGGTTTCTACAAACAAACAAACAAACAAACAAACAAACAAACAAACAACATCCTCTATCTAGACAAGGGAGATGCATGATCAGAACTCAAAAGTGCAAAGAAGGGCCAGTGCAACCTGGAGAGACTTCCAAGGGCTATGCAGAAAAGCCTGAGGCATTGCATTTAGTTCCTAGGACTTGAAATTCCCACCACCATCATAGATGTTACTGCTGCTGCAGCTATTTCAAATGCTTTTCTTTGAAGATTCCATGGCATCCTCAGTGACAAATACTTATCTACTCACACCAGAAGTGCACATCTTAAGAAACTATGCCCAAATGACACCATATGTATTTGTTCCCTAGAAGATGCACTCTCTCCTCACTTGGGCAGCTGGATAGTCTGCAGCTCTTGCCTGTTCCTGGTGGCAGGAGCAACGGTTGAATGCTCTGCAATGTAAAAAGAAAAAAAAGGAGTCCACTGTCTTCAGAGGTTACTGATGTTGTTGTAACTGTTTCAGCTGCCCCTTCTGATTTAGCAACTGTAAGAGGCCTCAAATTTGGTCACTCAAAGAACAAACATACAGCCCATTTCATCTTCTTACCACATCACCATCCTGCAGCAAGTTCAATCCATTGATAGAACTGTGGGGTTATGCTTACAAGCAATCCATAACCTGTGAAGTAATGAGGTCCAGTGCGCTTCCACTGCCACTCAGCTTTTCCGGACCATAGCAGAGTGCAGGCACAGCGTGTGCTCTTGTGTGCAAGCATGCAGAAACAGAGAGTCTGTACGTGGCTTCTTCACTAATCTAAGAAGCTTTATTTATGTACAGCAACAATAATAAAGCAAAAGCTCCGGGAGACAGCATAATGATGCCTCCCGTCTTGGTCAAAACCGAAAGCAGACTCACAAAGAATAGATCCCCGGATGGAGACCACCCCACAGTGGGCAGGACGCAGACCCTGAGTTGTTTAACCCTGTAAGCTCTGAATCTCCTCACACCCCCTCTCATCCTGCACCACGGGGGGCACGTAAGCATATCACTTACCCCAAAAGCAACCCTGCACATAATTCACTGTTTCTCTGGAAGCTCAAAGGTTTAGTAAACCCATCTGCCAGATTCTGCTGGCTTGGACAGTACTTCAGCTTCACAAAGCCTGTCTGGACACTCTGACACACATTTTGGAAACGGATGTCTAGATGTTTGGTTCTGGACTTGAACTGTCCAGACTCTGCCAACTTCAGACAGGGTTGATTGTCTTCCCAAACAGTGATGGGCAAACAACAATCCCCACAGATCTCTTGGACCAAACAAGTGAAAAACTCAAGTTCCCTACACAGTTCTGACAACGCACTGAACTCAGCTTCAGTAGAGGAAAGTGCAATGAGACTTTGCTTTGAGGACTTCCACCCAACTAGAGATTCCCCAAACTTTATTATCGTCCCAGACACGGATTTCCTGTCTTCCAGATTCACCCAGTGCTGTCAGTCCAGCACGTGAGCTGTGCTTCACCCTCAGTTGGCAGTTTGAGACAGAAATCTTTGGTATCCTGCAGGTAACGCAGCACCCTCTTGATACCATTCCAGGCACTCACACTTGGCTTTGTAGCCTCCCTGCTGAGCAGACTGGTAGCAAACACTATGTCAGGTCTGCTCCACTGGGAGAGATACAACAGACTACCTAGAGCTGACTGAAAGATCTCAGCGTTTTCGAACTCAGCACATTCCCCAAGCTGACTGTCTTTCACGTAGCTTGTCTCCATGGGTGTTCTGACCCCTGCACATTCAGACATTCTGAACTTCTCAAGCAACTGCTCAATCTTTTTTTTATTTTAATAAATTTTATTAAATTTTCCACCGTGATAACACAAACAACAAAGCAAGATGATACACAAAAACAGGAAAGGAAAAAGAAAAAAGAAAAAAGGGGGGGAGGGGGGAACAATAAACAGATAGACAATAATAACAAACTTAATTCTTCACAAATCCAACCTTTTAAACATCTTGGTTGACTTCCTCAAATCCCTCCCTTCTGAGTTTCCTTGTAATTAAAAGTAACAGCTTTCCAATATCATTATTAAACTAAAACAATTTCCAATTATAGTCCATCTTATTCACTTTTCTTAACATTCTGAATCCCATTTATTTAATTATAACTTAATTAAACTCTCCTGGGTGAGTGTCTGAGGGCCCTGCTCTTGCCGCTTACCACCTGGCCCAGGGCGGGGCCTGAAGCCTCACAAGGACTGCTTGCTGCTTGCTGCCCAGGAGGACTCCCCTGTGTGAGTATCTGAGGGCCCTGCTCGTTCCTGCCACTTACCTCCTGGCCCAGGGTGGGGCCTGACAGGCCTCACAGGGACGGTTGCTGTCACTGCTGCTGCAGCCCAGGGGGATCCGGAGGGGCGCAGAGTTCTTTTTAAAATGTTTTAAAATTTTCCGATTGATTGATTGATTGATTGATTGATTGATTGTATATGTGGGGATGGGGATGGGGGTGGGATGGATGCTTAGTTGGGAATTTGTTTGATTTTGATGGATTTGTAAATTTTACAGTTTTTTATTTGTATTGTTTTTTGTTTTCTGGGGTTTCCTTATTTTTTTTGTTTTTATTGTTTTAAGGTCTTATTTTGTTCTTAAGGGGATGGGTCCCAGCCAACAAAATGGCTGGGGCATGTTCCACAGAGGGGGATGCGCTGGGACAACCGATCTCAGTGATCACGGGTAGGAGGAGGAGTTGCGCTAAGACCAGACCATGTCATTACAGAGGAAGCAGGTTTAGTCGTTGTCTGAGGACTATCCCTGCCTCCAGGTCTGGTCCTGACCGGACGGATACTAGAATCAGCAAGGGATACCCATATGACCTGAAGGTGCTGCTGTGCAATGCCAGGTCAATGATTCATAAGACCACTGCCATCCATGACTTGATCATGGATGGAGGATTTGACCTGGCATGTGTAACAGAGACTTGGTTGGATGAAGCAGATGGGCCTGTCCTTGCCGCTGCTTGTTCACCAGGTTTCTCTTACGCACAGCAACCCAGGCCTTGTGGGCGGGGAGGGGGGGTTGCAGTGATTTTTAGGAAGTCATTAGTTTGCACCAGGCATCCTATTGGGAAGACCCAGTTCTCTGAGTGCATGTTCTGGAAGTTGGGCAATAGGGGCAGTACAGGATTCCTTTTGGTGTACCGACCTCCCTGCTGCACCAAGGATTCCCTGCCCGAGCTCGGGACTTCGTGGAAAGCATGGCCTCCATGGGGCTGTCCCTGAATAAGTTTGGCCCAACCCATAGCCGCGGACATGCCTTGGACCTGGCGTTTACCTCTACGGATGTTGGTGATCTGACACTAACTAAAAGTGAAACAAAAGAAGTGCCATGGTCAGATCACTTCCTGGTGCAACTGGACTTCTCCGCAACCCTTCCCCTCTGCAGGGAGGTGGGACCGATTCGGATGGTCCGCCCCCGCCACTTAATGGATCCAAATGGTTTCCAGATAGTGGTAGGGGATGTTTATCCCATGTTTATGGCCTTTCAGCTGATTCCCTGGTGGCCCGCTGGAATGTGGAGTTAACCAGGGCTATTGATTGTTTGCCTCCGAAGCGCCCTCTCCGATTGCATGGAGCCCGGACAGCCCCGTCGTTTTCCACGGATCTGAGGGCAATGAAACAATCGTTGAGACGGCTAGAGCGCCGGTGGTGGATGACCCATTCTGAACCTGACCGGACACAGGTTAGAGCTCAATGTCGAGCCTACCAAGTGGCGGTAGCGACGGCGAAGAAGACTTTCTTCACCGCCTCTATTGCATCTGCAGAAAACAGCAGCAGGAGACTTTTTCAGGTGGTCCGCAATTTAGCGGAACCACCTGCTACATCGGGGCCCAGTACGGGCCACATGATCTCCTGCAATGATTTTGCAGTTTTTTTGCAGATAAAGTCGCTCAGATTCGGGAAGAGGTAGACGCCACCGTGGGAACAGGGCCGGGACGGGAGAGTGCTAGAGTCCTGTCTAGTCAAATTGCGTGGGATCAATTCCAATCTGTTACCTCCGAGGATGTGGACAGGCTGCTTGGACGAGTGAAACCAACCACCTATCTCCTTGATCCTTGCCCATCCTGGCTTATAAAAGCTAGCCGGGAAGGGCTGGGCGATGGGCTTCATGGGGTGGTGAATGCTTCCCTCCGTGAGGGAGCCTTCCCAGACCTGCTGAAAGAGGCGGTTATTAAACCGCTTCTTTAAAAGCCATCTTTAGATGCGGCCACGATGGCCAACTATCGCCCAGTCTCAAATCTTCCATTCTTGGGCAAGGTGATTGAGCGAGTGGTTGCTGAACAACTCCAGGCACGCCTGGAAGAAGCGGACCATTTGGATCCCTTCCAGTCTGGATTCAGGCCTCATCACGGGACTGAAACTGCCTTGGTCGCACTGGTTGATGATCTCCGGTGGGCTAGGGACAAAGGTGAGAGCTGTTTCCTAGTTCTGCTGGATCTCTCAGCTGTGTTTGATACCATCGACCATAACATCCTTCTGGACCGTCTTGAGGGGCTGGGAGCTGGGGGCACTGTCATACAGTGGTTCCGCTCCTTTCTCCTGGGCCGTGTTCAGAAAGTGGTGGTGGGGGATGAGTGTTCAGACCCCTGGGCTCTCACTTGTGGGGTGCCTCAGGGTTCTGTCCTCTCCCCCATGCTTTTCAACATCTATATGCAGCCGCTGGGAGAGATCATCAGGGGGCTGGGTGTTCATCAGTATGCGGATGATACCCAGCTCTACCTCTCTTTCAAATCAGAACCAGTGAAGGCGGTGACGGTCCTGTGTGAGTGTTTGGAAGCGGTTGGAGGATGGATGGCGGCTAACAGATTGAGATTGAATCCTGACAAGACAGAAGTACTGTTTTGGGGGGACAGGAGGCGGGCAGGTGTGGAGGATTCCCTGGTCCTGAATGGGGTAACTGTGCCCCTGAAGGAGCAGGTGCGCAGCCTGGGAGTCATTTTGGACTCACAGCTGTCCATGGAGGCACAGGTTAAATCTGTGTCCATGGCAGCTGTGTACCAGCTCCATCTGGTACGCAGGCTGAGACCCTATCTGCCTGTGGACTGTCTTGCCAGAGTGGTGCATGCTCTGGTGATCTCCAGCTTGGAGTACTGCAATGCGCTCTACGTGGGGCTACCTTTGAAGGTGACCCATAAACTACAATTAATCCAAAACGCAGCAGCCAGACTGGTGACTGGGAGCAGCCGCTGAGACCATATAACACCGGGCTTGAAAGATCTACATTGGCTCCCAGTACGTTTCCGAGCACAATTCAAAGTGTTGGTGCTGACCTTTAAAGCCCTAAACGGCCTCGGTCCAGTATACCTGAAGGAGCGTCTCCAGCCCCATCGTTCTACCCAGACACTGAGGTCCAGCACTGAGGGCCTTCTGGCGGTTCCCTCACTGCGAGAAGCCAAGTTACAGGGAACCAGGCAGAGGGCCTTCTCGGTAGTGGCGCCCTCCCTGTGGAACGCCCTCCCACCAGATGTCAAAGAGAACAACAACTACCAGACTTTTAGAAGACACCTGAAGGCAGCCCTGTTTAGGGAAGCTTTTAATGTTTGATGTATCACAGTATTTTAATATTCTTTTGGAAGCCGCCCAGAGTGGCTATTATTATTATTATTATTATTATTATTATTATTAATCCTAGGCCTATTTGTTTCTAGTGATTTCTAATTCTTTATATTACAATATTTATTCAAATAGTCCTTAAATTTCCTCCAGTCCTCTTGAAACTCCTCTTCTTTCTGGTCGCGGATTCTTTCAGTCAGGTCACCTAGCTCCAAAAAGTCCATCATCTTCATCTGCCAATCTTCCAATGTTGGTAGTTCTTGTATTTTCCAATTTTTAGCAAGGAATATTTGGGCGGCCGTTGTGGCATACAAAAATAATTTAACATCTTTCTTGGGCAATTCTAAACCTGTTATTCCAAGAAGAAAGGCCTCTGTTTTCTTAATAAATGTATATTTCAACATTTTTTTCAGTTCGTTATAAATCTTCTCCCAGAAGTCTCTCATCTTGGGACAGGTCCACCACATATGGAAAAAAGTACCTTCTTTTTCTTTACATTTCCAACAAAGATTATCACTATTGTGATAAATCTTTGCTAGTTTTACAGGGGTCAAGTACCATCTATGCATCATCATAATAATGTTTTCCTTTAACATCGTACATGTAGTGAACTTAACCCCTTTCCTTCATAGCCTTTCCCAGTCCTCCAACATTATATTATGTCCCACATCTCTTGCCCAATCAATCATGACCGATTTAACTTGTTCATCCTTTGTATGCCACTCCAACAACAAATTATACATTTTAGACATATTCCTATCATTAGTATCTAACAACTCCGTTTCCAATTTGGTTTTTTTCTGTTGCAAAACCATTTCTCTTATCCATCTTATATAATTTGTTAATTTGATAATATTGCAACCAATTCACTTTATCTTTAATTTGTTCAAATGGTTTTAATTTAAAACCTTCCTGATCCTTTAACAACAAATCTGAATACCTCAACCATTTGTTTTCCATATTTAACTTTTTTGGGGCCTGTGCTTCCATTGGTGAAATCCATTTTGGTGTTTTTCTTACTAAGAGATCTTTGTATCTAGTCCATACATTGTACAGTGGTACCTCGCAAGACGAACGCCTCGCAAGACGGAAAACCCGCTAGACGAAAGGGTTTTCCGTTTTGGAGGCGCTTCGCAAGACGAATTTCCCTATGGGCTTGCTTCGCAAGACGACAGCCCATAGGGAAATCTCCGGGACAGCGGGGAAGCGCAGCGCGTCTTCCCCGCTGTCCTCGGACCTCCTTCGAAGCCTGGCGGCGGGGCGGGGACACCTCCTCCTGCCGCCGCCGTGCTTCGGAAGGATGCCCCGATGCCGGGCGGCGGGGCGGGAAATCCTCCCACCGCCGCACAGCATCGGAACGATGCCCCGAAGCCTGGCGGCGAGGTGGGAATGCCTCCCCCCGTCACCCGGCATCAGAACGATGTCCCAAAGCTGGGCGGCGGGGCCGCGAAGCCTGGGCGCGCTGGCAACTCTCCGCAAGCAGCGGGAGCGCTCCCGCTGCTTGCGGAGAGGTCCGCGAAGCCTGTCCTGGACCTCTTCTGAAGGCAGGCGGGGGGCAAAAGTCTTTGTCCCCCCTGCCTGCCTTCCCAGGGGCTTTTAAATCGCCCCGGACAGCGGAGAAGTCCTCCGCTGTCCCGGGCGATTTTAAAATGCCGCCCGCCAGAAGAGGTTGGGGGAAGGCGGTTTCCATAGGAACGCATTAATTGATTTTCAATGCATTCCTATGGAAAACCGTGCATCGCAAGACGAAAAACTCGCAAGACGAAGAGACTTGCGGAACGAATTAATTTCGTCTTGCGAGGGACCACTGTATAACGCCTTTCTAATTACATGATTCTTAAAACCACTGTGGGCCTTTATCTTGTCATACCATAGATATGCATGCCATCCAAATTGATTATTCAGTCCCTCCAAATCTAACACATCATCGTTCTCTAATTGAATCCAATCCTTGATCCAGCAGAAGGCAGCAGCTTCAAAGCATATCTTCAAATCTGGTAGGGAAAAGCCCCCTCGTTCTTTTATATCTGTAAGTAATTTATATTTAATTCTAGGTTTTTTCCCCTGCCAGATAAATTTAGACAATGCCTTCTGCCATTCTTTAAAACATTTAACATTATCAATGATTGGTAAAGCTTGAAATAGAAACAACATCTTCGGCAGTACATTCATCTTAACCACCGATATTCGGTCCATCAATGAAAGTTTTAGGTTTGACCATATCTCAAGATCTCTCTTGATTTCATTCCATAATTTTTCATAGTTATCTTTATAAAGATTCAAATTCTTTACCAATAAGTTCACACCCAAATATTTAACTTTTTTCACAGAAACAAGGCCTGTCCTTTCAAAAAGGTTTTTTCTTTCCTCATTATCTAAGTTTTTTTCTAAAACTTTGGTTTTGCTCTTGTTTAATTTAAATCCTGCTACCTGCCCAAACTCTTGAATCAGCTCCAGTGCTTTTACTGCACTGGTTTCAGGATCTTGTAAAGTTAAGACCAAGTCACCAGCAAAGGCTTTTAATTTATATTGCTTGGATCCTACTACAATGCCTTTAACCTCCTCCTCTTTCCTCAACATGTTTAGCAAAACCTCCAGAACAGAAATAAATAGCAGAGGGGAAAGTGGGCACCCTTGCCTGGTTCCTTTCTCAATTCTGATTTCCTCTGAGACCACATTATTAACTATGATTTTTGCTTTTTGTTCAAAATAGATCGCATTGATACTGTTTAAAAATTCCTGGCCAACCTCAATTCCTTCTAGGTTTTTCATCATAAATAACCAAGAAACATGATCAAATGCCTTTTCAGCATTAATAAACATTAACGTTGCTTTGCAATTTCTTTTCACTTCCAACCTTTCTATTATATCAATTATATTTCTAATGTTATCTTTCATATGTCTCCCAGGCAGAAATCCTGCCTGGTCCTTGTGTATATATTCTGAAGCAAGTGCTCAATCTTGCCTTTCTGACTGAGCTTCTGTCCTGGGTTCTATCAACCTGGACGCCTAGGTAGTCAATCAGAAGCTGCGGAAGCCCTGCCAGATGTTCGGCTTCCAAAAGAACATTTGAAAACTAAAACCCTCACTTCCGCTTTTCGATCATTCAGGAGCTGGAACGTTCGACTCCTAAGGCATTTGGGAGCTGAGGTATGACTGTACTGTGGTCTCCTCTTACAGTAGAAGCCCAAATGGACTCCCTCACCAGGCATAAACTTCAAGGTAGCATTTACTTTAGATACAAAGACGTCCACTCAACCTTGTTTGCTTGTTCTTGCGCATGCATAGTCACCTCTGAATGCTCAAATGAACGGTGCTCAACACAAAGGGGGCAGAATGCAGGTTAAGGAGAAATGGAATGTTTTAAGGCAGAGAGGGGAAGCCTGTGACCTTGCAGGTGCTGTTGGACTCCAAATCCCACCAGTTTCCAGCTAACAGGTCAAGATCAGGGATTATGTATGCTGCAGTCCATCAACATCAGGAGGGCCACAGGTTCCTCATTCCTATCCTTAGAACAGGCAACCCCAAACTCAGCCCTCGGGACTACAACTCCCATCATCCCTAGCTAACAGGACCAGTGGTCAGGGATGATGGGAATTGTACAGTAGTCCCAGAACAGCTGGAGGGCTGAGTCTGGGGATGCCTGCCTTAGAACAAGGCAAGGCAGAGGGGTCTGGTCGTTTTCTGGTTTCCCAGACAAGCAGCAATAAATCAGTGAGGCCAAGAGGTGGGTCTTGTCCTCTGGGCAGCCTCAAACCTCCATACACACTGCACAAGCTTGAGCTCCGGAGAGGTCATGTTGGTGCTGCTAACACTGCAGAAACAATGCAGGAGGCAACTGCTAC
>JAXCMG010006163.1:0-13693 GCA_034642415.1 Podarcis siculus | reverse complement strand
TCCACAAAGTCTCCTGCAGACATTAATCGAAACAAGTCCAGGTATGAGTGAAGTATTCTCTGCATTTTCCCCATGCATTTTGAAATTCTTGTCTCGTATGATCTCTAATTGCCTCTGTTAATCTAGCCAGTTCAATATACTCTAACAGTTTGTCTTGCCATTCCATTTTTGTTGGAACAATTTCTTTTTTCCAGTTTTTAGCAATTAGGATCCTTGCCGCTCCTGTAGCATAGAGGAATATTTTCTGATCTTCTCTTTCTATACCTGCGTCCGTTATCCCTAGTAGAAAAGTTTCTGTACTTTTTATAAAGTTATACTTAAACATTTTTTTAAGCTCGTCGTATACTATGTTCCAGAAGTCGAACGGTCTTCCAGAATTGATTCTGTTCGACTTCCAAGGTACGGCTGTATTTTATTCAAGTTGGTACCCCTGCTTTGTGTTGGATATAAAAATAATCAGAACACAGCTTTACATTGAAGGAATGGTACCAAGCGATATAACTAGTACAGTTGTACCTTGGTTGTTGAACTTCATCCGTTCCAGAAGTCCGTTCGACTCCCGAAACCGTTCGAAAACCAAGGTGCGGCATCCGATTGGCTGCAGGAGCTTCCTGCACTCAAGCGGAAGCCGCGTCAGATGTTCAGCTTCTGGAAAACGTTAGCAAACAGAAACGCTCACTTCCGGATTTGCAGTGTTCAGGGGCCAATTTTTGTTCAGGAACCAAGTTACCACTGCACTGTTCAGGGTTGCCTACTTGAATAAAATATTGGCAGGGCCCAGGTAAGACCTGCCCCACATAGTCAATCACATGATGTGTTGCAGACACACCATTTGAATGGCAATGCCCATCAATGCCCTCTGGGCCCCTCAAATATTTTATGGGTGGGGGCTGAAAGGACCTTGGTCTCTAGGAGTTTTGGTACTGTTACACAGCATCCCAGTCTCTGAGCAGAATGAGGCACAGCGGAGATTGTGGTGTCTTTATGATATATGGGTTTTTAAAAACACATATCTCCAGCCTGATGGAAGGATTCACAGCATCAAGACCCTAAAAGGGTCTTGTTTCTCCCGTAACCTCAGCCTTGGTTTCCAGTAGAAATTGGCTTCTGGCTTACATAACTCAACTCATCTGTGGCGTTATCTGTTGAGGGAGTGGCCCCCCTCATCTGCTGACTCACACAGAGCCTATTTCGTCCTCCTCAAGAAACTTAGTTTTGCTTGGTTAACTTTTAACACTTCCTGGATCCAGGGATTAGAAGGATCTGGAACCCAGATCTAGGGAAAAGTGGGGTCTGGCACGCAGCTTGACACCCCCAACTCATAACAGTTCTGCCACTGCTGCTGCTCCCACCTGGACCAAGGAAAGCCAGCTATGTGCTGCTGGTCCTGAATGTGGAGATACGGTTTTTTAAAGGCACAATAACTCTGTTCTGCCCAGTACCAGCCCTAATGCTGAAGCTGAGTCTGCCGTCTTGTACCAGCTTACCTGGGAGCAAGCCCCATGAAACCCAAATAAACATACCGTATTTTTCGCTCTATAAGATGCACTTTCCCCCTCCTAAAAAGTAAGGGGAAATGTGTGTGCATCTTATGGAGCGAATGCAGGCGGGAGGCTCTGCTCAGCGCTCCCTTTAAAGAGCCGCGTGGAGTGTCTGTGCGGCTCTTGGGGGAGCCTTCATCCCGCTGGCAGGGAGAGGCTGCGCACGGCTATCCCATAAGCCAGAACAGCAAGTGTCTATCCCAGACACCAGATCCCTCTTGCTGTTCCGGCTTCTGGGATTCAGAATATTTTTTTTCTTGTTTTCCTCCTCCAAAAACTAGGTGCGTCTTATGGTCTGGTGTGTCTTATAGAGCGAACAATGCGGTAATTCTGAATTAACCAAGTATACCAGTGTACAGTAAGTTCAGTGGATTCTTAAGGAGTGGGAGCCCTGCAGGTTGTTGTGTCGCAGTGGGGCAACTTCCCTTGGGTACCCCTCTTTCAAATCACAGGCCAAACTATGGAAATTGCAAGGACTGCTTGGAAATATGAAAAAAAATGGGAAAGTGTACTAAAGGGGAGGGAGAAAAGCAGCTCTTTGGGTCCCCACAGATTCCTAATGCCAAGAGTCCAAGCAACTCAGCTATCAATCATAGATCCGACTTCACTCATTGGCTAAAAACAGTGAAAAACAGCCACCACACACAGAAGCATAAATACAATCATATTGTACTGGTCCGAGGGCCTTCTGGCGGTTCCCTCACTGCGAGAAGTGAAGTTACAGGAAACCAGGCAGAGGGCCTTCTCGGTAGTGGCACCCGCCCTGTGGAACGCCCTCCCAGCAGATGTCAAAGAGAAAAACAACTACAGTGGTACCTCAGGTTACAGACACTTCAGGTTACTGACTCCGCTAACCCAGAAATAGTACCTCGGGTTAAGAACTTTGCTTCAGGGTGAGAACAGAAATTGTGCAGTGGTGGCATGGCGGCAGCGGGAGGCCCCATTAGCTAAAGTGGTGCTTCAGGTTAAGAACAGTTTCAGGTTAAGAACGGACCTCCGGAAAGAATTAAGTTCTTAACCCAAGGTACCACAGTACCAGATTTTTAGAAGACATCTGAAGGCAGCCCTGTTTAGGGAAGCTTTTAATGTTTAATAGACTATTGTATTTTAATATTCGGTTGGAAGCCGCCCAGAGTGGCTGGGGAAACCCAGCCACATGGACGGGGTATAAATATATTATTATTATTATTATTATTATTATTATTATTATTATTATTATTATTATATCACTATGGTTTCTTGCTAAGAAAAACCAGGTAAAATAAAGGGGAAGTTCAAGTAGGAACAAATGAAAGCGACTTTATCTGTTAGGTGTTTAGCAAAGGGACATCTGTGGCGCCTCACCACCATCTTTTTAATATTCTGACTATGGTTTAAAAAATAAATTAAAAAATTCTCAGGATATCAACCTATAGAGCAAAATGCCATGAAACAGCCAAGCACAAAATCACCCAGCACATCTTCCTTTCAGCAAGGGCATCTTAAACCAATCTCAGGGCTCATACAGAAAACCTGATTGCCGTTTGCTCTGATTCAACAGTAAAATGCTGGTTTTATCGGGGAAATGCCGGGACAAATAAAATAAAATGAACAAACCACTACGACATGGGTTTTAAAGCACAGATCTGTGCCTAGAAACATCTCTCAAAAGGAAGTCCTGATGAGCCCTCACTGTCCAATCCATATTATTAAAAGTCTCTCCAAAGCCCACCATGAGTTTGTTTAAAATCTGAAACAACTTAAAAGTTAAATGTAATTAAATAGAAATTTGGTGCTTCTGGGCAGGATAAATAAAACAGCTGTGTATAAATCACTGTTTATGACTGATGTATATTGCAAATAAACACACAGAGAGAATAGCCTCCATTTGATTATTATTTAACAATGAGTGCCTGGCTGACTCTTCATCTTCCAAAGTCACAAAAAGCAACAGAAGACTCACTACATGCCTTGAGCCTCCAGCCTTTATTTTAGGCAGACCCAGAAGCCTTGAAGGTGGCTCAGTAAGAACAGAGGCGTCTGTCTAGCCAGAAGCATTGTTCTCTGAGATAAGGGCTGTAGCTGAGCTTATTCTATCAAACAATGGCCCTCCAGATGAAACAACTGGCTCTCCAGATGCTAATGGACTCCCCTTTGCCCCAGCCACGATGGTGAATGCTCAGAGATGGTGGAAGACGGAGCCCCACAAGATATGGAGGACCACAGGTTCTCCAGATCTGCTGGCAAACATGAGACATTGGAAGCCTTTCCCAGCAAACCCTTGCTAATGACCTGGGATGGTTGTGATGATATACGGTTGTACCTTGTCTCTTGAACAAATTGGCTCCCAAACAAATTGGCTCCCGAACGATCGAAATCCAGATGTGAGGGTTCCAGTTTTCGAACGTTCTTTTGGAAGCTGCGCTTCGGTTTCTGGACATTTTGGAGGTCCGACGGACTTCCGGAACGGATTCCGTTCGACTTCCAAGGTACGACTTGGCAAAGGAAAGTCATTGTGCACATACTCAAAGGCACATCCTTCTTCATTATTGCTTCGTAGCTGTCTCAAAATCCTGGGGCTGCCCCCCATTTCCCACATCACAACCTTCTCCTCACCCTAGGCTGCCACTCACCTGCCTCCGCAACGGAGCTGGCAAAACAGATTGCCAGGAGCAACACCCAAACTCCCTTCATCTTCTGCTGCACTTTGCTATGTGAGAGAGGTCCTCTGTTGTAGGCCTCAAGATTTTGAAAGAGGCTGCCAATCACAGGAGCGAGACTGTGGCTCTGGTGCTCCAGCACACCCAGTGGAGCTGTCAACTTTTGTGTAAAGGATATGTACTCAGCCCAGTAGATCTCTGACCTCCCAGGCACAGGGCACCATGACTACCCACTTAAACGAGGAAAAAAGAGCCAGCATTCCATTGGAACAGAATTAGTACTAGCAAATAAAAAATTATTGGGTTATATAATTTGCTCGGAGTTAGCAGAGAACAAGGACGGTGGACTCTCTGGCATAATAAAAAATGAGGATGGTTCAACAACCCTACACTCTCCAGGTAGAGTTGATTCTTCTTGCACAATAAAATACTTGATTACCAGAGAATGTCTGGCGTTGTGGACCAAAAGCCGTACCAGGGGTGGCTCATCCCATTTCGCAGTTAGAGGTAAACAAGGAGGTGCCTTGCCAACTCTTGGCAAAGCTAACAGACAAACTGTGGGGGGAAAGGCAACAGTGACTTTGAAAAAGAAGGGGAACCTTTTACATCATATCTGCAGAAACAACAAAACAACATAAAGAGTCATTGGCAGGATTTAAATAAACGTTTGCAATTTTATTTACAAAAAACGGGAAACTTAATAGTATGACAATATGGAAGTATATATAAACAGCAGGATGTAATATGAGATGTAATAAACCAGGGACGGAAGTTGAGGGAAGTCAGCAGGGAAGGGCGAAATTGAAATCTGAATGTAATGTAATGATTATAGATATTGTGGTTTTTTAAAAAAAAAAAACCAATAAAAATGATTTAAAAATGATTAAAATAAAGAAATAAAATAAAACAGCATGTGCGGCCCCACCCTGCCACCGCAACTCTTCCAACATTTCCCCAATGAAAATAGAGACGTCTCATTCCATAAGGCTAATTTTACTATTTATACTCCACACATCTTACTGGGATGCCCAAGCCACTCTGGGTGCTTTCTAATATAAAAAAACCCAGAATACAACATTGAACATTGAGAAAACAAACATCCCTATACAAGATTGCCTTCAGATGGCTCAGGGGTCAGATAACTCTATACCCTCCAACCTATCTCTGATGAAAATAGGAACATCCCAAGAAAAAGCGGGACATTCCGGGATCCAATCAGAAACCGGGACGGCTTCTCTAAATCAGGGACATCCCTGGAAAATAGGGACTGCAACCTGCACCACTTGCCGTGCCACCTTCACCACCGGCAGAGAGGTAGCAGTGACATGAGCACCGATATATTGGGCGAGAGCTGGTGCACACCACAAGATCTTGGGTGATTTGGGTAATATCTCACCTGAAATCAACATGGAGGCCAGTGGCGGAGGTGGCAGGGTGGCTGTGGGGCCACTGCCCAAGGGGCTTCCACTTCAACCTACCTAATGGCTGGGCCAGGGTGAAGCGCTGCCTCAGGTGGCAGAAGTGCAAGAGGTGGCTGTTATGTACTGAAGTTTTCACCCCGGGCAAGCAGGGGGATACTGTAGATAGTTATGCAAATGAAGGATCAAAAGTGACGTTCAGTGATTGGATAGTTTGTATGCAAATGAATGATCGAAAGTGACGTTCAGTGATTGGATAGTTTTAGAAAGTTGCAACAGTTATGATTGTTCTGGAGCTCTATATCATCATCATCAAACCTTTTATTGGCATCACATGCAAACATCCAAAACAAATCAGTACAGAATCACCACTTCCCCAGTGGCACAAAACATTTGCTAAAAGAAAATAGGCAGAGCAGTCTATCCTCACATCTCTAGGTCGCCAGGGAGATCAGACATCTGCAGTGTATTTCGACGACAAAAAACCAAACGGAGATATTTAGCAACTAACTTGATGAGCTCCTGATCATTCCCTAGTAATAGAAAATGTATGACCTCCAACTCTGGTTTCCACTTGGGGATACTGTACAGAGTTGATCTAGAAATTGCTGGCGGAGATCAGCATATAGTTTACAATTGAGAACCATATGTGTAAGGCTTTCCACCAGGTGGTCTTCACATGGGCAAGTTCTTTCTCCTTCCACCCTGCCTGAGAACCTTGCCCAAAGGAGGTTGGATGGATTTGAATTAAACCTGGCCAGTAAAAATGCCCTTCTTTCTTGAGTGGCAGAAATTCAAGGTAATTGTGGTTAATTTCATGTGCCCAAGAAAGTTGAAAATAAAGAGGGGAGCATGTTTTCTCTGCTGCTACTGTTCGTTCCTGGCGTTCCATATCCCACAACCTAGTTTGTATTATAGCCTTGGCAGATGGTAGGGACATCGATCGCAAAAGTTCCACCGACAGCCCAAGTTGCTGTACCTTCTTGTTAAAGTGTTGCAGCCCTGGGGAAAGAAAGGGATCTAACAAAACTTCGCTGAGGAGAGGATCTTTATCTGATGTAAGGCAGATGTTTAACCAGCATAGGAGAAATCTCGCATTGGGGGCCGGTCTCTACCTTGTGTTGACGTCCCTCTAGGCACAAGGCTGCCTAGGGTACACAGCAGGGACAGTAAAAATATTGAAGAGGAAAGCTGCCTTTTTTTCAAGATGGCGTCGTGAGAGGAAGCATCAATTTGAGCGCCCCGTCAGTTGTGCGGTTTTTATTAGTTTTTATTAGCTTTTATCAGTTCTAGTATTTTATTGCTCGGTATCTTTTTCTTAATTACTATAAGTTTAAGCTAAAAGTTTTTAGGGAACGCCCTGGAAAGTCTCGGAGAAAGCCTTAATTAGCTCCAGCTCGACTCAATCTACCAACTACTTATCAGCAGGAGAGGAGATAAAACGCCCTAATCTTGTGTTGTAAACAAAATCTGCCCTTTTCCCTTACGGTGTATCCAAGAGCCCGTATAGAGTCCTTATGTGGGTTCTCTGTTGGTAGGAGAAAATAACAGAGGCCAACCAGAGAATACTGAGAAGCAAAGCAGCTAGTAAGCCTGATCTTTATTGATCTGTTGCAACAAGGTGCTCCCCTCACATGCAGGAAAGGAGGAGGACCCAAAACCAAGGTGTGCCTCCCTTATATAGACATTTTAAATTCCCTGCCCTGGAGCTCAAGACCACCCCTCCATACATCATACATACATCACAGAAGGAGTGTAACCCAAGACCACCCCCCACAAACATTATACCTACATCACAGAAAAGGTGGTCTACAACAGACATTTGAATGTTGTTGCTTTTCCTGTCTGTCAGGTTATCTGATTATGCCTTATCTGATTGCCTTTCCTGGTAATTTGTCACCCTTTGAGATGGTGATTTCCCAATTCCTGAGGCAATGGGAAGGTTCCCTGACCCCCCTCCCTCCTTGCAGAGAAAACATTTGGTCAGTTTGCGAGTCAAAATGGTTTCAGGTCGGTCTTCCTGTGCTGATCTATGCACGTGCTTGGTTGGTACATTTATGAACATTTATTATATACAGTGGTACCTTGGGTTACATACGCTTCAGGTTACGGACTCTGCTAACCCAGAAATAGTACTTCAGTTTAAGTACTTTGGTTCAGGATGAGAACAGAAATTGTGTTCCAGCAGCGCAAGCGCAGCGGGAGGCCCCATTAACTAAAGTGGTGCTTCAGGTTAAGAACAGTTTCAGGTAAGGGGCTCTGCTAGGGGCGCCTTGGCAGATGGCCGACAATACCATCTCTCCAGCTCACACGAGGTAATTAAGAGGCTGAGATGGGAGTAATCAGCCTCCCTAGATTCTTCCCGGTGAAAGGGAAGAGACAGTCTCATCCGTGGTTGCCCATAAATCACCCCCAAGTTCGAAAAGAAGGAGGGGGTGAGGGCACTGGATGGAAAGCCCTAGAGCGAGGTTAAGAACAGACCTCCGGAACAGATTAAGTACTTAACCTGAGGTACCACTGTATATAAGACTTTAAATTTTATTATTACAATTGGAAGGGCGCCGAGTTTCCTGATTTACAGCAGAAAATAGTAGCGGCTGTTGGCTGTACAACAGGGGTGGCCAACTCCCAAGAAACTGCGATCTACTCACAGATTTAAAAACTGGCAGTGATATACCCCCTTTTTGGGGCTCGGGTCAAAGTTGTTGAGCTTTTTTTAGGAAGGAAAGCCTGTTTTTTAGGGGTTTAGGTCAACGATTTTTTAGGGAGGAGGAAAGGGTGTGAGGCAATAATGTTGAGCTTTTTTTATAGTTGTTGAGCTTCTTTGGGTGGAGCCAGTGATCTACCAGTAGATCACGATCTATCTGTTGGACATGCCTGCTGTACACCATCAAGGACCATTTAGAGAAAGAGAAAGAGAACTTAATTGAAGGGTGGCCCCAGGGTGACTAAGGTGGAGGTAGGGAGCTATGGATTCTAATGCAGCCTTCCAGGACTCTATTTGCAGACCCTCCAAGTGTTCCTATTTTCCAGGGACAGTCCCAGATTTATAGAAGCCATCCCAGTTTCTGATTTGATCCTTGAAACTCCTGCTTTTCCTTAGGACATCCCTCTTTTCGTTGGAGAAATGTTGGAGGGTATGGAGTTATCCGACCCACCCTCCTGAGCCAAGGAGAGACGTAACTATACAACCTTTAGAAGACTTCTGGAAGCAGCCTCATAAGGGGATTTTAAATAAATGTTTAATGTTTTATTATGTTTTTATATACGTTGGAAGCTGCCCAGAGTGGCTCGGGCCACCCAGCCAGATGGACGGGGTACAAACAATGCTCTTTTTCTAGAAAAGAGGTGCCAGAACTCACCATGAACACCTCACTTGTTCTCTTATACAGTTATACCTTGGAAGTCGAACGGAATCCGTTCTGGAAGTCTATTCGACTTCCAAAACGTTCGGAAACCAAAGCACGGCTTCTGATTGGCTGCAGGTAGTTCCTATAGACAATTGGAAACCGCGGAAGCCCTGTTGGATGTTCAGCTTCCGAAAGAATGTTCGAAAACCGTAACACTCACTTCCAGGTTTCGATCGTTCGGGAGCCAATTTGTTTGGGAGCCAAGGCGTTCAAGATCCAAGGTACGACTGTAATGGCAATGGTGGCCACTTGGAGGGGCTGGAACTGAGTTCCTATTCCATACCCTACAACATCTCCCCAATGAAAATAGGGACATCCTAAGGAAAAGTGGGCATTCTGGGATCAAACCAGAAACTGGGATAGCTTCTGTAAATCCAGGACTGTCCCTGGAAAATAGGGGCACTTGGAGGGTATTATTCCTGAGAAGATCTATATCTTGGAGGCTGCTGCCAAGAAGGGCCAGGTCACACCGCCACCTCGAAGGACCACAGAGGATGGCACTGCCAACAGTGCCTCCCCAGCTGATTTTAGAAGCATTTTTGTTAGGGATTGTAGGACAAGACCTGCCAAGGGAAATGAAGAATTTATTTATGTATGCAACAACAGCGGCAAGAGTCTTGATAGCACAAGGATGGAAGAATGAGGATATCACAACGAAAGAACAATGGCAAGAGAAATGGATGAACTATGCAGAAATGGCTAAATTGACATACAAACTGACTTTATTTTTTTTTTTTAAATTAAATTTTTATTAAGATTTTAATAGAACATCATAACCAGAAACAGAAAAAAAAGAAAAACAAAAGAGAAAAAAGAACAAAACATAGAGATACAAAAAAGAAATAAAACACATATAAGCTCAATTGTTGCTTTCTTTAAGCTTACTTTCGCGACTTCCTCATACCTTCCCTTTCTGTATTCTAATTTCAAATTCAATTTTCAGCAAATCCTTTCCCTGCTCTTAAATTAATTTCAATATCAGTTATTTTCTTCCAATTATCCCTTGCTGCTTTTAACCCCTTAATAACCAATCCAACATTTTTCTAAACTTCATTGATCTTACAGTATTTTTAAAGATACTCTTTAAACTTCTTCCAATCTTCCTGCGCCGTATCTTTTCCCTGGTCACGGATTCTGCTCGTCATTTCCGCCAGTCCCATATAATCAATCACCTTCAGTTGCCATTCTTCCATGGTGGGTAGTTCTTGCGTCTTCCAGTACTTTGCGATGAGTATTCTTGCTGCTGTTGTAGCATACATAAAAAATGTTCTATCTTTCTTTAACACCAATTGGCCGACAATGCCCAGGAGGAAGGCCTCTGGTTTCTTAGAAAAAGTGTACCTAAGTACTTTTTTCATTTCATTATAGATCATTTCCCAGAAGGCCTTGATCTTTGGGCACGTCCACCAAAGGTGAAAGAATGTTCCTTCGATTTCTTTACATTTCCAACATTTGTTATCGGGCAAATGGTAAATTTTTGCGAGCTTGACTGGGGTCATGTACCATCTGTATATCATTTTCATAATATTCTCTCTTAAGGCATTACACGCCGTAAATTTCATACCTGTGGTCCACAACCTTTCCCAGTCAGCAAACAAAATGTTATGACCAATGTCCTGTGCCCACTTAATCATTGCAGACTTAACCATTTCATCTTGTGTGTTCCATTCCAACAGCAAACTATACATTCTTGACAAATTCTTAGTACTTGGTTCTAGCAATTCAGTCTCTAACTTTGATTTCCCCACCTGGAAGCCAATTTTTCTATCTGTTTTAAACACTTCCATTATTTGATGATAATGAAGCCAATCTCTCACTTTCCCTTCTAATTTTTCAAAGCTTTGCAGTTTCCATCTATCCCCTTCTTGTTCCAAAATTTCTCCATATCTTGGCCATTTAGCCTCCATATTAGATTTTTTAATGGCCTTGGCCTCCATTGGTGACAACCACCTTGGAGTTTTACTTTCCAACAGATCTTTATATCTAATCCAGACATTATATAATGCTTTCCTGACAATGTGGTTTTTAAACCCTTTATGCGCTTTAACCTTGTCGTACCAAAGATACGCATGCCACCCAAACATATTGTTGTACCCTTCCAAATCCAAAATGTCAGTGTTCTCAAGAAGCAGCCATTCTTTCAACCAGCAGAAGGCTGCTGATTCATAGTAAAGTTTTAAGTCCGGCAGGGCAAACCCCCCTCTATCTTTTGCATCAGTTAAAATCTTAAATTTTATTCTGGGCTTTTTGCCCTGCCAGATAAATTTAGATATATCTTTCTGCCACTTCTTGAAACAGTCCATCTTGTCCAGTATTTGCAAAGTTTGAAACAAAAACAACATTCTAGGCAACACATTCATCTTAATGACTGCTATTCGGCCCAACAAGGAAAGCTTCATGTTTGACCAAATTTCTAGATCTCTTTTGACTTCACTCCAACATTTCTCATAATTATCTTTAAATAAATTCAGGTTTTTTGAAGTCATATTAACACCCAGGTATTTCACTTTCTTAACCCCGTCTCATTCTGAAACCTTTCTTTTTCCACTGATGTTAGATTTTTTCCCAATACTTTCGTTTTTAACTTGTTGAAATTGGCAACCTTTTGGCGACAGTGAGCACATTTGGAATTTTAACGAAGTGCCATGTGCACAAACCACAAAATGGCTGCCATGGGAGCGTGGCATACTAGAAAATGGTTGCCAAATCTAGAAGAGTAGAAAAAGTGACAGGTCCACAAAATGGCATAGGCTTACTACTGCCCACCCCCCATCCCACCATGTCGGCTGTCTGATCAATGGGAAGCTCTGTGATAAATCAGGCACCATCACCTTCCTGTTTGGAAAGCTCTTATGCCAAACAGGTCATACTTTTGCCCTGAACTGCTTATGTATGTCAACTGTTTCGGTAGCTCCTTGTATAATGGAGTGGAGTGGGGTGGAGGACTCACAAAAGTGAAAGTTTAAACTAGAAGCTATTGTTATTGAAAATGATAATTTAAAATAACTGGTTGTGAAAGTGCGCGTAGCACCAAAGCTGCCACTTAACAGTTTTAATATGCAAATAACTCTGTCAAGACAACAATGCGACTGAATAATTTCCTTCTCAAAAGCACCAACACCGCAATTGTCATCAAATTCAATATGGATATAGCCCACTTTCTTAAACATGCCATTACGCAAGTATCTTTTTTGTTATAATTGAAGGTTAAGTATGAGTTTCATCATCACATGAAAAAAATGGTGCTTCAAGAATAGAACTTTACTTTGCCTTTGAAAGATGAGGAATAAAAGATGAGCACAATACCTCTTTGCTTTAATCTGTGAATCTGTTCTTTGAATCCCTCATGTGATGATGCAGAGTGAGGATGAATATGCTCCCATCCCTGTGTCACCACCCCTGTTTCCAGCCTCTAATTGGATGGATAGCTATTAAAAATAGGCTGAACTCAGGGCCGTCTTTACCCAGGGGTGGAAGGGTTTGGGGGCACCTGGGCACCAAATTCTGGGGGGTGCCAAATGTATACCTACTGTATACCGTTCCCTCTCAATTGGTGCAGTGAAAAGCAATGGAGCAAAAGTCCCCTCCCCCTCCCCCATCACTCTGTTACTCCGTAATATTCCCGAGTGAGGAAACAAAAGCAGTTACTTCCTCTGCATCGTTGTTACAGGTGAGCGATTATCCTCCCCCTCAAAAGGTCAACAACTTTGGCTCCCCCTCCCCCAAAAAGCTCAGCAACTTTGAGTTTGCCCCCCTAAAGAATTTGGGGGCGACTAAACTAAATTTGGAGGCACTGGGCGGATATTTGCACGCTGGTTGCACATATGCTAAAGACTGCTCTGGTGTGGTGAGTCAGGATTCCATAATGAAGAAACTCTCTCCCCAATTTATGGCCACTAATGTGCCTCTCCCAAATGGCCATGCAGCATATTTTGTCCCAGGACACTCTCTTTCTTTCTCTTTCTCTCCATGAGTGTATGTGAGAGAAAAAGTGAGTGAGTGTGTTTGGCAGTTGTAATGGCTGCCACACCCTCCCCTTCCCCTCCCCCCCAAAAACACCTGGTGGAAAATATTCTGAAAAGGTTTGAAAAGCAGTCTTCTTTTTCTATGGTGGTAAGAAAAAGGAAAATCTCAGAAATTTTCTCTTCAGAAAATGCCTCCAGAGAAATTTAGACTCTGTTCTCATCTGAAGCATAGGCGAAGACAGCTGACTGAATCAGCCTTTGAATCTAGCTGAGTCCCTAGAGTGAGGCCATTGGTATGTATGACCCTAATAATCAAAATGGCACATTGAATCAAAAATCAAAATCAAGCATTTGTCTTTGCACAAAAATATCCACATGTGCTCACAAGTATAGAAATGTTAGAAAGTTTCTCAAGCCAAGGAAAAAGCAAATTGTGAAAGTTCACACTACTGTGAACTTTATTATAGCCATCATTTCAAAATAACACCTTTTGACTGTGAGCATAATGCTAATAAAAAGCAGATCCATTGTAAGAAGTTTGTATTCCCAACCAATTTACTGAATTGTGTGCCATATGTTATCACACATTAATCAGAGGGTCTGAGCTGAAAACTGAAATCACATCAATTGGGGGTTCTGTTTGTAGCAACAGCATTTATAAGGCATAGTTTATTCTGATTAGCTTCAATTTGATAACTCGGTGATTAGAATTTTGGGGGG
>JAXCMG010006160.1:0-21863 GCA_034642415.1 Podarcis siculus | reverse complement strand
CCCCCCCCCCGCCAGCCTTCTAGCCAAGTCGAGGGACAGCGGGAAGGGCGCGCTGCGTTTCTCCGCTCTCCCGGACGGCTTTCAAAAGCCTGCCTTCAAAAGCTGTCCGGGACAGCGGAGAAACGCGCTGCCTTTCTCCGCTCTCCCGGGAAGGCAGGCAGGGGGGAGCAAAGGCTTTTGCCCCCGCCTGCCTTCAGAAGAGGTCCAGGACCTCTTCTGAAGGCGGGCAGGGGGCGAAAGTCCTTGCTCCCCCCTGCCTGCCTTCCCAGGGGCTTTTAAATCGCCCCGGACAGCGGAGAAGTCCTCCGCTGTTGCGGGCGATTTTAAAATCCGCCCGCCAGCATTTTAAGATTGCCCCGGACAGCGGAGACGTCCTCCGCTGTCCCGGGGTTTTTAAAAATGCTGGGGGTGGGAAGAAAAGCCCTTGTCCCCCGCCCCAGCCTTCAGAAGAGGTCGGGGGACAGACTGTCCCCGGACCTGGTCTGAAGGCGGTTTCCCTAGGAACGCATTAATTGATTTTCAATGCATTCCTATGGGAAACCGTGCATCGCAAGACGAAAAACTCGCAAGACGAAGAGACTTGCGGAACGAATTAATTTCGTCTTACGAGGCACCACTGTAATGCCGTAGTGTAAACAGCAGCAGCACTAATGCAGCAGTAGCATCTGACCCCTTTTCCTACATTTGTGAGACCTCTGGCCCAAAGTGTGCTTGCAAAGGATGTAGCTGTAAGCCAGCTGCTTTCTCCATATGATGTTGGGTTACATGCCTCAGACATCAGATGACCTTGCCATATCCTGCCCACCTACTACAGCCAAGCATAACTTTTTAGTACCGTCAAGTGCGGGGCTATCACTCGTCTTCATACTTGTATCCTGGCTTGGCAGCAACCGAAGCAGTTTACAGTTATTACTTAAATAATTATTCAGCGTGGTTAAAACAAAATATTGAATAATTTCAGTATCTATCAACTTTGTTTCTAAAGAAAGGCATAACGAAATGATAAAATATATAAATTAATATAAGTGCCAATATCCCTCAGCCAGCAGTACAAGAAATAAAATAGTAAGGGCTGCTTCCCCATCGCCACATCTCGATGCAATGTAATGCACAGCTGATAAATTAAAACAATGTGAATATTCTTAATCACTTCCAGCTTAAAGTTATTAGTATCATTGTTATTTGCATATGAAAAGGAAGGTAACCGAACACTAATTTCTCTCTGTGAATTCCTGCAAAAATGGCCAAGTCGTGCTTTGAAAGCCTTCATCTTACTGTCCTAACTGTTGGGTCTCTTTAAAAAAACAACAACAGACAGCTCCTCTTACTATAGTATCTACTCTCCAAGCCTCTTTTGTTCACACCTACAAGGGAAGTTTTAATTTCTCTGAAGGCTAACCATATGCCTTGAGGTGCTTCTGTTCAAGGAATACTCAGGATACAGTAATTAATTCCGTAATGATCTCCCTCTTGCTTGAAAACAACAACAACAAGGCAAGGAAGGTCTCTAAACCCTTTGGCAAATGTCGTTATTCTTCAGAGATTTCTTTTGTGAATAAGCCTTAAGTAGCAGCGAGAGGCGCTGAAGAGAGATTGCAGCTCTGCTGAACACATTGTTTGCATGCACTGGAACACGTGGAAGGCATGAATTCCAAAGCAGGCAAAAAGTCTAAGATCCAGTCCTTGGCATATCCAGGTAGGTCTCTTGAACCCCTGAAGAGCTGCTGGCAGTCAGTCTACTAGAGCAGGGGTGTCAAACTCAAATTCATCGGGGGGCCGCATCAGCAGTTTGGTCACCCTCAAAGGGCCAGTTGTATCTGTAGGACTATGTGTCCACTCTTTATTATCATAAATTATTGTCACTGCATTCAATTATTACTGTTTTTTGTAATAATGTAGACGGTCCAGAAGGATGTTAGGGTCGATTGTATCAAAGGCTGCTAAGAGATCCAGCAGAACTAGGAAACAAAGTTGTTACAAATAATGAGCCCCAATGAGACGATTGCTGCAATCCTATGCGCATTTACTTGAAACTCCTGTCGAAGAAAGTGAGGCTGGCTTCTGAGTAAACATACACGGCATGGGGCTGTAAATAAAGTGTGTGTGTGTGTGTGAGAGAGAGAGAGAGAGAGCTCTGACAGGAAAGCATCAACATGCCCAGTGCACTCTCATTTTCCTTGGCTAATTCCCCTGCCCCCCCCCATCTCGGGGTGCCATTGCATAGCGCAAAAGGCGAAAGAGCGCGAGCGCGCTGCCTGCAACTGGATCTCCGGCTTCTTCCTTTCCTTCCCCGAGGTGGGAGGGAGAGATCAAGGCAGAGCTGCTGGCAGGGCGGAGAGCGAGCCGCCCAATTGTGTGACCGAGTGATGGAAGGGCTGCAAGGAGCCGCGTCCGATCTCCTCCCAGGAATGTGCCAGCGGGACTGACATGTGCCGGAAGGCGGGAAGAACCGCCCAGCGCCGCTGCGTGGGCGCGGAGTCCAACTTGTGGAGCTGAGATAGAGAGCTAGGCGCCAGATCGCCTTCCTCGCTTGACTTGCTGCAAAATTGCAAGAGGAGGAGGAGGAAGGCGGCGGTGGGGGGCGGGGAGCGGAGGGGGTGCCAGGGAACACAGCCCCCTCCCATCACGGCCATCATCATCGCCTCCCCCACTTTACATTTATTTTAAGGGTGTTTGGTGTGTGCGCGCGCGCGCCGCTCTCTCTCTCCCACTCACCCCCCCCACCAGCCACCCCATATTTCCAAAGAACAACTTGATCACGGGCATCGTCGGTCCTGGAAAGGCTGGCTGTGCAAAGATGGAGAGGGAGGCGAAATGAAGAGGAAGGGAAGCCCCGGGCTGGTGAAATCCAGCGCGGAGGAGAAGAGGACGCCTCCCGCAGGGCGAGTTTGCACGCCGGGATCCAGCATCCCCGGAGAAGATCCAAGGCTGGAATAAAAAAGTTTCTCCAAGGAGAAAGACTCCCCCTCCGCGGCGCGGAGAGACCTGACCTTCCGCTTGCTCTTTTTGAGCAGTGAGCGGGAGAGAGAAGCCAGCTGCCCGCCTCGCTTCGGCCCCCGATGACGAAGGCGCAAGTTGAGAGACGCGGGGACATTTGAAGCAGCAGCCACGTCCTTAAGAGCGACGGGGGGAGGCGAGTAGGGAGCCGCACCATGTAAACTTTCTTGTGTCAAAAAAAAACCAAAAACAAGCGAGAATAAAAGGTGAAGGCTGGCGGCCAGCGGTGGCTACACGGGCCACATGACGAGGTCTGGCGGGCCGGATTTGGCCCGCGGGCCTTGTGTCTGACACCCGTGTACTAGAGTGTTCCAGTGACAGAAGTCAAGCTCAATAAGGATGCTCTTCTGATGACTGCTTTAGGTGACTAAGCTTTCTTTAAAAAAACTTTCTCAGGAAGATACCCAATATAATGCTCAGGGTGGAGTTACCTTCAGTGACTTGAGGTCCAGGACCTTTAACAAAACCCACTACAGTCGTCCTCTGGTTGTTGCACACCCTGGAAATCAGATGTTTTGACTCCAGAATGCCACAAACCTGGAAGTGATTGTTTGAGAATGTTCTTTTGGAACCCAAACGTTCAACGGGGCTTCCGCAGCTTCCGATTGGTAGACTCGGGTTGTATATATGTGTAAATAAACCATATATCATAAAGACACCACAGTCTCATTGCCCAACAGAAGACACAGACTGTGGGCTAAAGAAACCCATGAAATCCCTTGGAGACTGGGGTAGCATGGCACAATATAAATAGGATTTTAAACAATGTACTGATTTTGAACTCTGCTGCAGAAAAAGCTGTGGTGGTTCCTATTGGCTAGGGATTTAAAAGACGGGATTGGCCAATATGAGAAGATTGACAGAAACAGGTTGGCAAGTGAAGCTCTCTATAGCTGAAAATGGAAGCACGCAAGGCACGAATTTTGTCTTTTGAAAATGAAATTTTAGGTTTGAAGATGCTAGAGACCACACAGCCCATGGCAAATGCAAATTCTTTTAGGTACACAGAGGCACAAAATTTGAGGCAGGTGTGTAGGGAAAAATAGCAAGAAAGATCAGATTGATTTATTTTTTACATGTGGAATCTGACGTTCAAAAGTTTATAGACTTAGTAAAAGTTTATAGAAGTAGTAAAATGCAACAATATTACTCACCAAAATAAGCCCCGATATTAATGAAGAAGTTCCTGTGAGAGCAACGTAGAACTTGGGCGTCAATGTGTTCAAAAACATACTCACTAAAAGAGAAAAAGAAAACCACTTAGTATAGGACATTTTCTAACCTTTTGCAGTTCCAACATTTGCAAGTCAAGTTAAAAGAAAATTTCTTGCTTTTTGAAAACATCAGAAACCAGAGCATGTTGCACTCTATACGAAACCTTAAAGGTAAAGGTAAAGGGACCCCTGACCATTAGGTCCAGTCGTGACAGACTCTGGGGTTGTGGCGCTCATCTCGCTTTACTGGCCGTGGGAGCCGGCATACAGCTTCCAGGTCATGTGACCAGCATGACTAAGCCACTTCTGGTGAACCAGAGCAGCGCACGAAAATGCCATTTACCTTCCCGCTGGAGCGGTACCTATTTATCTACTTGCACTTGGACATGCTTTCAAACTGCTAGGTTGGCAGGAGCAGGGACCAAGCAACGGGAGCTTATCCCGTCGCGGGGATTCGAACCACCGACCTTCTGATCAGCAAGTCCTAGGCTCTGTGGTTTAACCCACAGCGCCACCCACGAAACCTTAATGCTTCCTATATCCAGCACAAAGCTGGACTAGAGAGGGCAGAGCAACATAAAGGCATTCAAGCCTTTGCTTCTGCAATCTATCTAGGCAGCTTTAATCTACCTTCTGGAAATGACATGAAAGACAGAGATTAACGAAAAACCTAACGCTGACTGCCAAATACATTCAGCATCCTTCTGCCAGCATATAGATGCGAGCCAACAAAGTTATGCTAGTATCTTGCTCAACCTGTCTCCTGAGCGTTGTTCTGTATTACAGTGTTAACAAAACCTAGCAGGCAAGCACAGAAGATTTCATGTCAATACTTCCCTTTCAGATCCCTTGCGTTAGCTAAGCAGCTACAGGATGTCATAGCAAGGCAAAAGCACAGCCCGAGCCAAGTGTGATGCAGAAACGCTTTCGTTACAGAGAGTGACTGTTCCTGTATGTCACTGGAGCACAATGCTTTATGCCAGCACAATCAAGGGTTCTTAAGAATTTACCGTGCATGAAACCATTTGAACTGAAAGATGGGTCTTGTTTTAACAACTGGAGCTGCCTGCTGCACATCTTTCTAGACTTCGCCTCCTTTGTCAACCCTTGTTTCTGTTCCTTAAAATCCCACCCCCTTAGTTGCATGTCTTTAGGGAGGGAAGGAAATTATTGCATAAATTGGAATTTAAAAACAGCACAGCAAAAAACCCAAAAACCCTCTGGGAGAACATTTTTCAGTTCACCTGTACGCAATGCCAGTAATTTCCACATCTTGCAGTGCAGACCATAATATAGGGGTGGTCATCCCGTAAGCCTCATGACCAAATGGGAATTAGAACTTGTGTTTTCCCAGTAATATCCCCAAATCTAATCACCTTGGACTCCCTTTACTGTCTGCTTCTGCTGCCTGAGAAGGAATAGAACAACTTCAAGCAAAAGGGGAAAGTTGGCTTAGTCACCAGTGCCATGGCTTTTTTCAGCCCCTTCCTCAAAGATTCAATCTTATTGTTTACTCATTTAGAAATGTACATCCCCAATGCTTCAGTATACCTGAAGGAGCATCTCCACCCCATCATTCAGCCTGGACACTGAGGTCTAGCTCTGAGGGCCTTCTGGCAGTTCCCTCACTGCAAGAAGTGAGGTTACAGGGAACCAAGCAGAGGGCCTTCCCAGTAGTGGCACCCACCCTGTGGAACACCCTCCCTTCAGATGTCAATGAAATAAACAACTGACTTTTAGAAGACATCTGAAGGCAACCCTGTTTTTAATGTCTGGTGTTTTACCTTATTATTAATATTCTGCTGGGAGAATCCCAGAATGACTGGGGAAACCCAGCCAGATGGGCGGGATATAAATTTATTATTATTTATTATTTAAAAAAATATCTAATTTTCTTTTACTAAGCATAAACCACAACCTGCTTCAGACAGCATATTAAAAACATTTTGAGGGAGCTTGCTTTCCCCAGTGTGATGTAGTGTGGTGTAGTGGTTAAGAGCGGTGGACTCGTAATCTGGTGAACTGGGTAAACGTCTCTGCTCCTCCACATTCAGCTGCTGGGTGACCTTGGGCCAGTCACACTTCTTTGAAGTCTCTCAGCCCCACTCACCTCACAGAGTGTTTGCTGTGGGAGAGGAAGGGAAAGGAGAATGTGAGCCGCTTTGAGACTCCTTTGGGTAGTGATAAAGCGGGATATCAAATCCAAATCCAAACTCTTCTCCCCAGTCAGACCCTTCCCAAGGTGATGGCTGGGAGCCACACAAGAGCTGCTTAAAAACTGCCAGTGCCAAGGCATAAGCAGGTGCCCAAGGAGGGCTGGGATGCAAGATCTAGGCATCAGAGCTGAGGTGTGCACACGCCAGGAAGACCCTGTTGCGTAGCCCAAGGTACAAAGCTCTTTGTAGCCCTCTATGGAAGTTCAAGTGGGCCCCAAGGCCTGCGGAGGGAAGGAGTTCATGGTTTGAGAATACTTCAAGTTGCAGCAGCAATAGTGACTGCAGCAACACACAAAATCAAAGGCTCCTGGGTTCAAGCCTTGTCAGGTCCTAATGAGACTCGCTCTCAGTTGTAAATCCATGTTTGCACTTTACCAATGCACATTGTAAAGAGGGGCTCAAAAGGCCGAATTTTCTTCTCAGCAACAAAGCTAAGAAAATAAGCGCTCTAGCCTAACTGTGCTATTTTTTTATGTGAATGACTCCCCAACCTCCATCCCTGGCACCTTTCTTTTTTGGTACGTTCAGCTGTATGAGTTCTAGCAGTATAGCTGAGACACATCATGGAGAACTAGTCCAATACGCATAATCTATGTAAACTCATGAGTTACTCTTCAGTCTTCAACCTTTGGATTCCTCAGTGGTCCAGTTCTTATCTCACTCTGGGATTTTAAATCTTTCTTAACCCCCAGGAGAGTGGAGGAATCAGGGTCAAACAGCATCTTCACACACATTTTAAACAAGAGACACTAGCATGGCCAATCTACTCAAGACTGTGTTCCCTTCCCATCATTTCCTTTGTCCAAAGACCACACAAACCCTTCTACCTCATTTATTGATCAACCGATTCATTGATTTATTGTACTGTATTTATTGTCACACAGTAGAAATACAAGAACGTTGTGAAACTAAGGTGGGGGGCAATGTTGTGAGTGTACAGTGGTACCTCTGGATACGAACGGGATCCATTCCGGATCCCTGTTCACATCCCGAAGCAAACGTAACCTTCATCTGCGGGTCATGATTCGCCGCTTCCGCGCATGCGCGTGACGTCATTTTGACCATCTGCGCATGCGCGAGCAGCAAAACACGGAAGTAACGCATTCCGTTACTTCCGGGTCGCCGCGGAGCACAACCCGAAAGCATTCAACCTGAAGCATATTTAACTCGAGGTATGACTGTATTTAATAAAAACCTTTTTATCAAATTCTTTAGTTTTCTAACTGCAAGGTTTGGCTGGGATTCTGTGTGTGACAGAAAAAACACACCCCCTCATTGTATAATAATATTTTTAGCTGAATATTCCTGATTCATTCTGGAGGTACTGGGTGTCCCTGTCTGGAGGTATTACACCCGATGCTCATTTCCTTGTTTCAAGCGCAGCAACCATCCGGTTTCCTTTTTTTCTTGTAGGACGAAAATGCAGAGTTCGTCAGGCTCCAGTTCCTATAAAATGCAGCTGCAGAAGAGTCGACGCACCACATGAATCTAAATGCTTGCTAAACAGGCCCTTGCCAGGCAGCTGCAATTATGCTACATCTCTAAACTGCTGCGCTAATTTATTTCACTGCATATTAGGCTCACTAGATGAGACGGTGCTATGGAGAGCAACAAAGGAAATAAGTGCTGCTTGCCATAAAACATTTGACAGTGCTATAAAAATGATCAGTATCTTGGCATATGCGGCTGTCTCAACGAGCCAGGAGGAGCATTCAATTGATAGACCTTTGCGGGGAGCGCGAAATATGATAACAGGCTTCTTCTCCATTTTAATATATGCATCCTGTTATGACAAAAGTTGTATTTGTCTAGAAATGCCACAAATCCCTCTCCAACATTTATTTTTTGTCAACATTTCCATTATCTAAATAATATGCATAAGGAAGCACATATTATTATTATTTTCCTGGTTGTCATACAGATTTGATTTCAGTCAAAAGCACTTTGTCAATGGGTGTGTGTGTGTGTGTGCGTGCGTGCGTGCAGGAGAGAGTTATAGTAGTTCCTCACTATGGCTAGGTATCCTGTTTACATGGCACAAAGGTTTATGAGGTTAAGCTTTATTGAGAGCAAAGCCAACGAACTAAAACCCATTATCGGGAGTCATTTAATGTGATTAATGGCTTTGGTTCTTTGCAAACACCTGGTCAGCACATTTCTCTCCTCTTCTTGTACAGAGGGTTTCCCTCTTCACTTGAGAAAAGCAGAGCAACTCCAGCCGCACTGATTCTATGTGCTTTCAGTGTTTACAAGAAAGGTGGCTGATTATGACCTATGGTCAGTGCAAAAACACTCCTTTGCCCGAAGAATGACAGCAAACAGTACCTTTGCCAGCTGCAAGATCTCCCTCATTTTGACACCTCAGGGTTCTTCCAGAATACTCACTTATTGAGTATTCGTCCTGATTTGTTTGTAGGAAGATTAGAAGATGTTGGTTAGTTAATGAGAATTACAGTCGTGCCTCAGAAGTCAAACGGAATCCGTTCCAGAAGTCCCCTCGACTTCCAAAACGTTCAGAAACCAAGGCGCAGCTTCTGATTGGCTGCAGGAAGCTCCTGCAGCCAATTGGAAGCCGTGGAAGCCCTGTCAGACATTCAGCTTCCAAAAAAGCTCGCAAACCAGAACAATCACTTCCAGGTTTATGGGGTTCAGGAGCCAAAACGTCCGAGTTCCAGGGCGTTCAGGATCCAAGGTATGACTGCATTTCTATTTTTTTTTACTGAGAGGTTAGAGGATGTTACATCAAAGTAAATTAAATCCCACACTTTCCAGGGCATTTCCCCATCACTTTCCATACTGCAAAAAGCCCAGACTTTTTGGGAAGCGAGTTTATTGTACAAGGCTTTCCAATCAATTGTAAGAGTACGACCTGAATTGGCCTGTATGTATCCCACCCGAAAATAGCAAAAAATCAGGAAGCGCCCCAAGTCTCACATGAAGAATCTTGGATTAAAGGCTGAATCCTAATACAATAATCCTTTCATATGTATCCACAGCTTAAGTAGAAAACACACATTTGAATTCGATGTTTAAGTTTTAGCTCCACCCTGCTTTCCTCCGTCCCATTGAGCTCTCCCATTAAGACCATTTGCTTTCTTTTAAAAAGCAGATGATGATGATGATGATGATACAAATACACCTCTTGAGCATGTACAGAGTGACTTCCCTTCTACATTAAGCAACTAGAGTCTACCCACACACACTGAGAGTGAAGGAATGGGTCTGATAGTAGACCTCCCACAATTAGCTTTCTTGAATGTATTCTGATGACACAGCTCAGAGAGACTTTTTTGAAACATTCTAAAATGCGTTAATTTGCACACAGTAATATAACTTAGGGGGTGGGAAAAATCTCCTGGACAGCTTCAGCTGTCCAGCTTTCATCTCAGCGGGGTGGGGGGTGGGGACACTGCTGTAGAAATGGAGGGAAATCTTCCCAGGCTTTCCAATAACAAGGGGAAAAAAACCTGCTATGGTGTCACATCTACACTCTCCACACCAAGTTCCTCTCATGGAGGTAAGAAGTCAGCAAAACAGTTCAAAGATAACTCTTGAATCTCGGAAAGAAAGAAAGAAAAAGCTCAAATCAAGAAGGCAGCATGCTGAAAATCAGACTCAAAAACACCCAAAGCTCCATGGAGACCAAGGCTATAATTATCGACAAGTAGGAGGTTTACACTTCAAGCTGCTTGACTGCTCAAGCTGCATTAGATCTTTTAAAAACCTTAAACGTGTCTTCAACGGTCATGTGTTCTGGCAAACAGAATTACCATCAAAGCCATGACTGCTCAGCGTCAAAAGCTAGGGTGTGATTTTGTAAAAAAAGAAGAAGCTGAGCTTCTTAAATCTGCAACGTTTTCAAGTTGGGACTGGGTCCAACCCAAATGGCACTTGCATTAACTGAAATGCATCATGCTGGCTGCTGTTTCTCACGTCTTCTTGACTCCGTTGCCCCCTGTGAAATTTCCCCCTCTTTCCCAGGGCCTGTTTTCTGAGCAGAGGGTTTACTTTACAGGGTCCTGGAGCTAGCATTTGTTCTTGGGTTTCCCTGTTGGGAGTTCTAATTCTTGTTGGTACTATGTATCGTTAAGTTAAAAAGGAAACTCTGTTATGATTTCCGTTTTATTGCATTTGATGTTTGTTTGTAAGCTATGTGGGAAGTGGGGGTACAAACAAGTCCAGAAAGGACTTCCTATTATTATTTTAGTAGCCTTTCTTGGGAGAAAGGCGATGGCAAATCTAGACAGCATCTTAAAAAGCAGAGACATCACCTTGCCAACAAAGGTCCGTATAGTTAAGCCATGGTTTTCCCAGTAGTGATGTATGGAAGTGAGAGCTGGACCATCAAGAAGGCTGATCGCCGAAGAATTGATGCTTTTGAATTATGGTGCTGGAGGAGACTCTTGAGAGTCCCATGGACTGCAAGAAGATCAAATGCATCCATTCTGAAGGAAATCAGTCCTGAGTGCTCACTGGAAGGACAGATCGTGAAGTTGAGGCTCCAATACTTTGGCCACCTCATGAGAAGAGAAGACTCCCTGGAAAAGACCCTGATGTTGGGAAAGATGGAGGGCACAAGGAGAAGGGGACGACAGAGGACGAGATGGTTGGACAGTGTTCTTAAAGCTACAAACATGAGCCTGACCAAACTGCGGGAGGCAGTGGAAGACAGGAGTGCCTGGCGTGCTCTGGTCCATGGGGTCACGAAGAGTCGGACACGACTAAACGACTGAACAACAACAACACAGCTTAAATGTAAATTTTAGGGCCTTTAAGTACTGATACGCATTGCTTCGATATCTCAGTAGCAGAAATTACATAAAGATGTTGATTGACTACAACTCCCATCAGCCTCAACCAACAACCAACAATCAGCAATCAGGTCAGCAATCAGAGATGATGGGCATTGTAGTCCAGCAATATTTGGAGGGCACCACAATCACTATCCTTAAAGCAAGGTATCCTTTAGCAATAGTGGTCTGTGCTTACCACTGAAGCAGAGCAAATAGCAGAAACCCCAATTTCAGTTTGCTCTGATTCAGTGGTAAAATACAAATTTTCCTGGGGGAACGGGGCAGAAGGAAGAAAAAAACCCACTCAGACACAGCCCTGTGTCTATAAGTGAAGCACTAGGAAGTGTGGATAAGCCCTCATCTAAGCTAAAATAGTGCAAGACTCACTAAGGTATACATTTCCAAGGCCACATCCACACCATTAACTGAAAGCACTAAGATAAACAATCATGGCTTCCCCCCAAGGAATTCTGGGAGCTGTAGTTTGTTAAGGGTGTTGGGAGTTGCTAGGAGACACCCTATCCTCTCCCTTAGCTACAATTTCCAGAGTTCCCTGGGAAGAGGGATTAGTTGGGATTCTAGGAATAATAAGTAATAATTCATGAAGACATTATTTTCAGGATTAGCTCTCTTTCAAAGCTATCACAAGTAGAAAAAGATGTTACAACATAGGAAATTAGTTCAGCTTTTGCTGTTGCTGTTTGGTTTTAAAGCCAAGGTAAGCTTTCGCAAAACGAAAACAGGCTTGGAAATAAAACTTACAGTTGTTGGGAGGGGGCTGTTTTGTTTTCAAGTGAGCGCACTTGGCTTGGAAACTGAAGTGGCTGTATACATTATTAAACATCATGGGCAGTTAAGGGAATAGCACTGATGACAGCTTAATGCCAGTAAGTGAAAGATGATCCACATAGCGAAGTTTTGCAGCAGCTTCTTAAAAGATTTTGGTTTTGGCAGCTGTCAAGAAACAGATGTTCCAAAGGTGAGGAGCAGCCACTGGGTTAGACACCTAGTTCTTCTGAGCAGCATTGCACCCATAGGAAGATGGAGTGAGAGGGAGAGACAGCTTCTCCATAATTCTGTAGTAGCCCATGAAAGGCTCCTCCTGGATGTGTGGGGGACACTCTGTAAGTGTGGGAGCTTGTTCAGGAGGCTGCAGGGGAGAACAGGGGAATGTGTTCTCTCTCCTCAATCTAGAGCAGCCTGTGGGTCCCCAGATGTTGTTGGACTACAGCTCCCATCATCCTTGAGCTCTGGCCTTGCTAGCTAGGGGTGATGGGAGTTGTAGTCCAACATCTGGGGACCCACAGGTTGAGAAAGGCTGATCTAGAGACTCCACTGGATCTCACCCTCTTGCGTGCACCAAAAAAGCCCTTTAATTTGCAGAAGGGACAACCTAGATCAGGCATGGGGCACCTGTGGCCAGATGTGGTTGTCCTCCCACCAGCTCCAGCCAGCATGGCCAACGGTCAGGAATGGTGGGGTCTGGAGTCCTTCTGAAGGGACACAGGTTCTCCACCCCTTATTTAAATTCTCAACACACTCACCTCTTTCACACAGACTGGGCATACTGATGATTTAAAGAACGGTTATGCCCTTGGACAGATTTTAGAGACTGCATGAGACATAGAGATAATGCCTCCGGGATGTGTACTAGGCAGAGAAAAAGTGCAACTGAAAACCTATGGGGTGCTTTGTGCAAATGCATCACTCTGCTGAAAGTGTAAAATGGCTCATCAAGGTTAGGGTTGCTTTTGATAACATATATGATTAAATTTAAATGTCACACAAGAGTAAAAAAAAAATAAAGCTTATCAAGCGCCTGTGGACAAGAAGAGAAAAGCTATTCATACATGTATTCCAAATAATAATGTGTAATTAATTTATTACTATTATGAAGACCTTCTCATATTTTGCAACATCATTCTCCAGGCTTTGCCACCAAAGATAATCAACACTGTTAATTCTCTTAAGCCTATCCTAGATATACTTCCAGGTAGTTCAAGAAAGAGTCTGTAACTCAGTGGCAGAACACATTATTTGGTTTGGTTTTGTGCAACCTTTGCTACAAGGGAGCCCTTCCAAGACAGCTGAACGACCCCACCTGCATCCTTTGAAAGCTGCTGGGGGAGAGGGTGTTACATGTCCAAGTGGACATGCCCCAAAGTATAAAAAAGCCTTTCTGGAGAGAGAAAACAGCCTGCAAACTGGGCAGCACCATCAAAATGATCCCATCCCAAGTTGCCACCCACCATACCTCAGTTGGCAGAGGCACCCAGAGGTGAGCCAAGGATCTCAATGCACAAGCTACCTAAAAATCTCATGGTGAGCCAGACTATATTTTGAGGGGGGGAAATGAACGAATTCCTATGCCCCACAAATAACCCAGAGATGCTTTTTAAATAAAAGCACACATTCTACTCATGTAAAAACAACAGGCAGGCCCCACAAATAACCCAGAGATGCATTTTAAATAAAAGGACACATTCTACTCATGTAAAAACATGCTGATTCCTGGACCATCTGCGGGCCGGATTGAGAAGGCGATTGGGCCGCATCCAGCCCCCGGGCCTTAGGTTGCCCATCCCTGGCTTAAAGACTGGCAAGGGGGTCCCCCATGCCTGAAAGGAATGTGCCTTGTTTTATTTCCAGAAGGCTATATCAAAACGCTGTATGAATCAGGGATTCCTGCAGGACTTGTCTCAAACGTCCCCTTTGAAAGTGTGGAGTTACAATACAGTACTAGGAAAGCAAAACCAGCAGGTTATTTCAGTCTTGCTGCCGCTGCTGGACGCATGCTGAGGATTATTAGCTAAGCCCCAGAGAGTCATTACCTCTTCCCTCAAGCAGGCTGATAGCAGGCTTTTCACCTGGGAGCTTCCTTGGGTTAATTTAATAGTCTTGTCTAGGAAAACCCTTCAGAGATTGCTCTGCAAATCCCAGCCAGAAGGCTAACAGAGATTAGCGTCGCTATGATCTTGCTGCCTGTGATTTTAAATATACTGTTCTGATTCATGTCCAGAGCTGCTAACGACTGTTATTTGGGGAGGAAGGGATGCAATGGGGAAAGAATACGGAAACACAGAAAACAACAACCAAGTTTCCTCTTGGAATGCTGCAGCTATGAAAAGTATTTCATGTTGGTTGCTAATTTGAACCATAAATCCAGAAGGCGACTCTGTAGGTAGCAGGTAAAACTCAAGAGAATTTGAGATTTTGAGAATGGGGTCAATAACCTGTCAATATGGCACTGGGTTTATTTATTTATTTCATGAAATGTGTACCCCACCCTTGATTGCGTAAAGTTGTATACATTACCTCAAAATGGTTTACAAAAGATAAAGTAGTAAAAGCAAGACAAATCTACAACTTGATTTACAATCAAGATTTGGTTAAAAAAACCAATTTAAAACACACCAAAGTTAAAATACTACAACAAATTGAAAATTACCTCAACTTTCAAAGCATCTAGTAGGCTGGTCTGAACGGAAATATTTTTAGCAGGCGCCAAAAAGAGTACAGTGAAGGTGCCTGATTCATCTCTTGTTATCTCTTTTTGTCTTGTTGCCACCTCCAAAAAAACCCACACCAATCCATTGCTTTTAACTACTTTTGTCAGGAAATAGTTTAGCAAATTGTTGGGGAAGGCCCATGGCTGAAGAAGGGGAAGCCACCTTTTCCGGGTAGCCATCAAAGATCAAGGGGAAGCTATGAGGCTGTACAATTAACATAACTTAAGAGTTTTGTGATGATTAAGTGGTATATAATTCTATAAATGGAAGGATAGCTTCTATTTGCTTCAGATAGAATGCTGGTCCTCAAGTGCTTCAGTGGAAAAGAGATCGCATTACTGTCCTCTGACTCAAGAGTACTTTAGTCCAACAGGAATCTAAAGCTGCGGAAATGGGCAAGTCCCTTTAAACAGAAGAGCTTCTTCTCTCACTTGTGAGGACAGGTTGCAACCTTGTCTGTTGTTATTGGTTGCTGAAGCAACATTCTAAATTTGTTCCAGCTTAAGTGTCACACACAACTGACTGCTTCTGATTACCTTGCCACGGCCCCTTTAGTCTACTAGAACCACCACCTTGAGCAGGTCAGACCCACAAAATCATGCAACCGCAAAGAGGCTGCAGGAGTTTTACACATGGAGAGTTGCCAAGTGCTTTGCTTCTGCTTTTCCTGCCTCTGTTGCAATGTGCAAAACGGAGGCTCTCGGCTGCGACAAGAACTGTAAGCTCCGAATGATGCCAGTAGAGGGTGAAATGTTCTCCCCAGGAACAAGGTCTCAGAGTCCCTGCTTTCTATGCATTACAACAGAAGCTGGGGAAACAGAAATGCAACTCATTCATGGTTTTTATACAATGCTACTGTTCAAAAGGAACAGACCAAACAGGAAGGGAGGAGGAGTAGCATTGTGGTAGGTCCTCTGTACTGGTGACAGAGAAAAGGCGGAACTACTCAACACCTACTATGCCTCTGTCTTCACCCAAAAGGAAACCAATGCCCTGGTGATAACAGAATAAATGATGTAAGGAGGGAACTGCAGCCCAAGATAGGAAAAGAGGTATCAAGGGAACACGAAGCTACTTTAAATGAATTCAGATCTCCAGGGTCTGATGAGCTGCATCCAAGGAACTCATAAAGGAGCTTGTGGATATAATTCTAGAGCCTTTAAGAATTCTTGGAGAACAGGTGAGGTCCCTACAGACTGGAGGCGGGCAAGTGTTGTCTCCATTTCAAAAATGGAAAAAGGGAAGACCCAGGTGACTACCAACCGGTGAGCTAGAAGGTCCTAGAACAGATAATTCAACAGCCGGTCAGTGAGCATTTAGAAAACAGTGCTGGGATTACTAAGACCCAGCATGGGTTTCTCAAAAATAAGTCATGCCAGTCCAATCTTTTATCTTTTTTTAAAAGGAATTACAAACTTGGTGGATCAGGGAAATGCTGTGGACATAGTGTATTTTGATCTCAGTAAGGCTTTTGACAAAGTCCCCCATGATACTCTCGTGGAAGAGGAGACTGAGAGGAGAAATGATAGCTGTCTTCAAATATCTTAAAGGTTGTCGCATGAAGGAGGGAGCATGCTTGTTTTCTCCTGCTCTGGAGGGTAGGACTCAAACTAATGGCTTCAAGTTGCAAGAAAGGAGATTCCGGTGAAACATTCAGAAAGACTTTCTGACAGTAAGAAAGAAAGCTGGGGCAGGACGCTCTGCAGGACCTCCGAGGAGTCTACCTGCCTCCTGCCACTCAGCCACCCTACAGCGAGTGCCCCCCGGCATTTTGTCACACACACCCCTCAGTAGTGACACCCGGGGCGAACCGCCCCCACCACACCCCTTTCCTCCGCCCCTGCTTTTAGTCACAGAAAAAAACATTTATTTTCTGCTAAGCCTTTGGCTTTTCATTATCTATAGCCTCTTTTAGTGGGTGAGATGTTTTAAACCTGCAGTTAAAAAATATTAATGTGTTTTCGATTTCCCCCCGTTTTGTTTTATGCTGGTTTAAATGTAAATGTTTTTTAATTATTGTGGTAATTCACTTTGAGTCACTTTTTAAAATAAAAAATAAAAAGCAACTAATAAGATATATATCTATCTCACTCCACAACCTATGCATGTTTAACTTGTGCACATTCAAGATTTCCAAGCTTAGCAAAAAAAAGGAGTGGGGGATAGAAAGGGGGCAGGCATTGGGAAGAAAGACTTTGGCAATTCCACCGACCATTGAACCCAACGCATTTTGACAATAGACAATTGGGATTTAGCCATGATCCCTTGAATGTAACCCTTGCGTACATTGCAGGCTTACTCTCTCTCTGTGTGTGTACACACACACACACACAAAAAAAAACCACACACACACAATTACAGACTCAATCACTGAAATTTCAAGAAGGCTGATCATTAAGAGGAACATGGAAGTTAAGAACTGCTGTGTATAACAAACACAGCTTTTAAAAATCTACAACATAATGATCAAAGTGAATAAGTAGATTAAGAAAAAAATATTTAAATAGGCCAGGCTTGAGCTCCTGAAAAATCAGTGCCAACCATATCAATTAAATTAACAGTAAATTAACCTGGAAGCCACAAGTCAAGGAAATGCTGCAAAATACTTTGTAAAAATTACATTTTATAATCTTAAGTTAGCAAGTCTCAGATATTTCAGGGTGCTTTTTAAAAATACCCAATAAACACTGCTGTATTTTGAAACCACAGTTTCACTCAATTTCTATAAAAAAACCTTCCTATATACTGGCATTCTTTTGCTAATTCTTTTAAAGTGAAAATATACTGAATTTCAAAGATAAATAAGATCAATTTCTATTTCTTTAAGCAGCATTCCTACAACATGTGAAAACGAAAAGCTTGCCAGCTTCACTGGAGTGGATATTGCAACAATACCCATAGCTTTCATAAAAGCACCCAGTTCTGCCACTTTTACAAGGCTTCACACGTACATACTTTTACCACCATCAGCGTGACTCTTGAATAATGGCAATATCTGATAACTGGGGTCAAAATATAAAACAAACACAAACAATTGCATTTTAAGCAGCCCTATTTCGTAAACGACCCTTAACACATTTGCTACATGCTACACGGTGCAATTTCTGCCATAGGTTTCTCAAGGAATGGCAATGCACATATAGAAATTATTTCTAGTTTAAAGATTCTATTCTACACTGACCTGTCTAGTTGCTGCAGGGCAGTAAGGAGAGAGACAGCCCTGTTGACCTGGGCACTTCTTGTGGATGACCAAGTCAGGGTGAGGAGCTAAAAATCAGCTGTGCTCAATTTGAAACACCTGGCCTACAGACTTGTTTACAGAGCACTGCTGAAGCACCTGCTTCTTATGAGTCCCTGATCTATCTGCTGCTTTTTGGTTTGGTTTAGAAGGAATGGCTGTAGTGCTTGGTTGCTGGGTATTTAATGCTTGGAGAAAGACCCAGAGCAGAAAGATGGGATATTGATGAAGTTGTGACAGTCCTATTAGCACAGAACTTGGTGCCCTCCATTGATTCTTGGGTGTATGGCAGGCAAGGAGTGAATGGGCAGGTGGGGGTGCATTATTTTCATTTTGAATTTCAAGTCTATACAAGGTTTTTAATCAGGTCAGCTGCTTTTGTTGCACAAAGTGCCTATCTCATTGTTTAACACAAAATGTTTGTTCTGATTTGTTTTCCCGCAAAGCAGCTTCCATTCAAAATAAGAAAAGTTATAATTATAATTTTAAATTATAATTATTATAAATTTTAAATTATAATTATTATAATACAGTCATACCTCAGGTTGCAGACGCTTCAGGTTGCATTTTTTCAGGTTGTGGACGCTGAAACTTGGAAGTACCAGAACAGATTACTTCCGGGTTTCGGCGATCGCGCTTTGCACATGCGCAGAAGCGCCGAATCGCAACCCACACATGAGTAGACACAGGTTGCGAAAGCTGCGGGTTGCGAACGTGCGTCCCGCACGGATCACGTACGCAACCCAAGTGTCCACTGTATTTATATACCACCTTTTATCAGAAGATCCCAGGGTGGTGTGCAACATTAAAAACACATTACAGAATGATACAAACATAATAAAGAACATACTGACAGAAGCCTAATAATAAAATAAGTCATCATAAAAACAGTCCACTCCCTAACACTTTCACAAAATAATGGCCTAGCTGCATTTCAAGCAGCCTTAGGTCACCTGCCAATGCCTGACTCTTTGTATTTTCCCCTTCCAGAAGTGAAGTGGCTGGCACCTAGAGAGTTGGCCTTTTCCAGCAGTGGCACCCAAATAATGGGGCGTCCTTCTCTAGGAGGTGCTGAGGGAAGCCAACCTTGTTTTCATTTAGGTAAAGGTAAAGGGACCCCTGACCATTAGGTCCAGTCGTGACCAACTTTGGGGTTGCGGCGCTCATCTCGCTTTATTGGCCGAGGGAGCCGGCGGACTCATGTGGCCAGCATGACTAAGCCACTTCTGGAGAACCAGAGCAGCACACGGAAACGGCGTTTACCTTCCTGCTGGAGTGGTACCTTTTTATCTACTTGCACTTTGACGTGCTTTCGAACTGCTAGGTTGGCAGGAGCTGGGACCGAGCAACTGGAGCTCACCCCATCGCAGGGATTCAAACCGCCGACCTTCTGCAAGTCCTAGGCTTTAACCCACAGCGCCACCTGCGTCCCTCGCTGTTTTCATTTAGGCCTCAGGCAAAAAATAATTTTATTTGTTCGGGCTTTTAATGTACTTGTAAGTAGTGTTGACTGTTCTCTTACTTGCTCTTATCTTTTATTTTCAGGTGTTAAGCAGAAGCGTTTCCTTTGCATTCTTATATCTTGCAAATTGCCCTGAAATTAATTTTGAGGGAAGGTGATATGAAAATGTTTTAAATAAATTATGTTGTAAGTGAATAAAACACGATTATTTATTCGCACACACACATCCCCCAACGCACACATTAACTAGGTCACTGCAATATTGAAGATTGTACAAAATATGGAGAAGGGAGGAGAGTCACCGGAAAGCACCAGGGTTTTTGGTTTTTTTAAGCAGGTACTCAGGGAAACTGAGTTCCTTTACCTTTTAAAAATTTATTTTTGTAAAATGGGGTGAGGTCTGGAACAGATATACACACAATACCTGAGCCAAAAATCAACCTATATCTGTAATCAATAAAGTTGTGTCTATTTCTAATCCAGATCATTGTCTGCTTGAGTTTATCAATCACATCTTATGTTTAGCCACTGCCCGGCGGGGAGCAGGGAGGCGGAACTGCGACTGGGCCCACAATAAGCAAAGAAACATCCAGAAAAAAGCACTGGAAAGCATTATTGCTATCGCTGATGAGGATGATGAGTAATTAGCACAGTTCCTCTCCCCTACCCCACCCCAAACATCAGTGTTGTGTTGTGTTGCAAACACAAACGATCAACGTGACTTATCTGGGAGTTTAAAAGGATAGGTCTTAAATCATACTGCAAGATAAGTCCTTTTCTGCTTCTTATCTGCATTTACCTTGTTGCCTCCTATGGCAACAAACCCTGCTAACACAGTGTAGAATAAGCTTATGAAGGAGAGATCGGGATCATGCAGAGCCGACAGATCCCAGAGTCTATAACTGGAGAAATTCTGGATGGACGTCAGTGGTAGGGACAAGAAGTGTGATCCTCCCCGCTTCCTTGCACACTCATCCTACAGTATCTCTTGACTAAATAGAACTTCTGTCTTGAGAACAGCTGAATATGGAACTGTTATCAGTGGAGACGTGTGGTACTACAGGCCAAGGTGCCTCTATTTTGTCATACAACTCCAGTTCCCTTCTTTACAACCCGAGTGCTTCCTCTCTGGTACAGCCAAGAACCAGCACCATAGCTATCTTGCCTCTCCCAGCAAACATTAACATCACAATTCCAGTCCGAATTATGTTTGGGTTGGATATTGTGCTGCTGCTGCTGTTGAACCAAGATAAAAACATGGTAGGAGCAAGCTTTGAACTAGTTGAGGAAGTGGTTGTTATGTATTCAGTGGTTTGTGTTTGCCTGAGCTTGAGTCTGCACCAGGGTGGCTAAAAATCAATGATTTTTTAAATATATATATAATCAGATTTTTAAAATTTAAATTGAATTTTTAAAATAAAATGCTTTTAGAGGGAAAATCTATCTAAAGACAGTTTTCTATTTAAGTTACATTATAGTCCAAAGGCTGTTCATCAGGAAATAAGGATTTGTTTTAAGTTTTTCATGTGTGCTAAAATTCAGTCTAAGGTTTGTTTGTTTTAAAAAATATATCATTTAACCACATCAGTTAACAAACCTGGATACATATGCTATAATGTTATTGTTTCAGTTAAATAAATTGTTTAAATTGTTGTTAAGGAAATGATTATTTTTCTCCTTCCAATAAAGTACAGCAGAAAAGTTGTCCCAAAAAACAGCTAACTTATTAAACCTCTCAATAATTTCATAATTATCTGTCCATGTATTTCTAACAGTATAACCAAATCAGTAATTTTTAATATAACTGTAAAAACTACTCTGAAAATGTATTATTCCAAAAATGAAACCTTCATCTGGTTGTAAATATTAAGATTATGCCAGCAAGATTGTGTCTTTCTGTAAAATAAAAAAGAAGATTTAAACAAAGTCTTACTGACTAGTGATTTAAATCATGATTAAATTGTGATTTAAATTTATTTGATTTAAATCAAATCCACGCTGGTCTGGACTAAGGATTCTGAGCCCCTGTGTTCTGATTTGATACATGATATCCAATCACATATTTCAGGATTTGGGCCTCTGCCACTGGCCCTTAAACTCTGAGTCATGATTTGCAGCTTGGAAGTTTAGACAGCCAATCATGTTGGGAGTGGGAGTGGCTCACACCTTCAGAAATGTATACAAGTTGATTTGCCCCTGTTGTCCAGTTCTGTTAGTTCAATAAAGGTTCTTGCAGTTATCACTGTGTCTTGCCTCGTGGGAACCCATCTACACTTCAGTGGTTATAGATAAAGACCCAGAGCAGGAGCTGGGAACAATTCCTTGGGTATACTGAACCCAAGCTACTCATGTTTGGCAAAAGGTTTCGCATATTCAATACAATATCCAATTTTTCAAAAGCTAACCACAGGGTTATTTTGTGATTCCCCCCCCC
>JAXCMG010006159.1:0-20937 GCA_034642415.1 Podarcis siculus | reverse complement strand
GGGGGGGGGTAGTCAGGCACAATTTGACCTATTGGGAAGAGCATGTATCGTTAGATGGCAGTTGCGGGGTGGGGTGGACAGCACAAAGATTAGACATCTCTAAGATCTAAATTTCCCATCAAGTTATGAGGCTATAACTCCAGAATTGTAGAATTGGAAGGGGTCCCGAGGGTCATCTAGTCCAGTGTTTCCCAACCTTTTTTGGGCAAAGGCACACTTGTTTCATGAAAAAAATATCGAGGCACACCACCATTACAGCCCCGTGACATCAGCGCGCAGCGTCACGCCGGGAGGGACGCACGAAAGTGTAAGTTTCAATTTTTTCCCCTCCCCCTTGCCTTGCGGAGGGGGGGGCAAGGGCTTTTCTTCCCACCCCCAGCATTTTAAAAAACCCCGGGACAGCGGAGGACTTCTCCGCTGTCCGGGGCAATCTTAAAATGCTGGCGGGCGGCATTTTAAAATCGCCCGGGACAGCGGAGGACTTCTCCGCTGTCCGGGGCGATTTAAAAGCCCCTGGGAAGGCAGGAAGCGGGGACAAAGATTTTCGCCCCCCGCCCGCCTTCAGAAGAGGTCCTGGACCTCTTCTGAAGGTGGGCGGGGGCGAAAGTCTTTGTTCCCCCCCTGCCTACCTTCCCGGGAGAGCGGAGAAACGCAGCGCGCCCTTGCCGCTGCCCCCTGACTTGGCTGGAAGGCTGGCGGGGGGAGAAGCCTGCTCCTCCCGTCGCCAGCCCCGCAAACTCGGGGGACAACGGGAGAGGCGCAGCTCGCCCTTCCCGCTGCCCCCGACTTGGCTGGAAGGCTGGCGGGGGGAGAAGCCTGCGCCTCCCCGTCGCCAGCCCCCACAAACTCGGGGGACAACGGGAGAGGCGCAGCTCGCCCTTCCCGCTGCCCCCCCAATTGGCTAGAAGGCTGGCGGGGGGAGAACCCTGCTCCTCCCGTCGCCAGCCCCGCAAACTTGGGGGACAGCGGGAGAGGCGCAGCTCGCCCTTCCCGCTGCCCCCGACTTGGCTGGAAGGCTGGCGGGGGGAGAAGACTGCGCCTCCCCGTCGCCAGCCCCGCAAACTCGGGGGACAGCGGGAGAGGCGCAGCTCGCCCTTCCCGCTGCCCCCCGACTTGGCTGGAAGGCTGGCGGGGGGAGAAGACTGCGCCTCCCCGTCGCCAGCCCCGCAAACTCGGGGGACAGCGGGAGAGGCGCAGCGCGCCATCCCGCTGTCTCCCGACATGGTTTGGAGGCTGGCGGAGGGCTTCCTCCTCCCCCAGCCCCGCAAGCTCCCAGAGCGATGCCAAAGCTGCGCGCAGCTTCGGCATGGCTCTGGGTCCCGTTCTGGGGGAGGGGGAAGCTCGGGCTTCCCCCGCCCCAGCCCCACGCCTGGCGGTGGGGGCATAATTTTTTCCCCTTTATTCCCCCCCCCCCGCCAATTTTTCCCGCGGCACACCAGGCAACGTCTCGCGGCACACTAGTGTGCCGCGGAACACCGGTTGGGAAACACTGATCTAGAGCACTTTTCCAATGCTTTCTCTGTGATGATACAGAGGTCTGCACAGTTTGTGGGCAGGTTAACCGCAGATCCATGAATATCAACATTATTATTATTTGTTGCTTCATACAGAACAGCCTGCAAACAACCTAACTTAACAAAATATAAAAACAGATAAAATTAATTAACAGCCAAATTAAAAACAATAAATCTGCATTTCAAAATTCCTAAAATTTTATTCCAACAATACAGGAAGGAGGACAATTTTTGTCCTATCCAACTAAAAGATGAGCACCACAGTAGAGGCTAACGTAACCACCAGAAGCCTGGGGTAAATAAAAACGCCTTACAATGATGGTGCCAGGTATGCCTCCCTGGGGAGAGCATTCCAGATGGGGGGCCACCACTGAAAAAGCCTGTTCTCCTGTGCCATGTGTGATGCCTGATTCTGCCCAAGGAATTTCTTTCTCTTCCATGCAAATCCTCCGTCATTCTCTCATAAGCACAACATACCTGTATGAATGAGTTTCACATGGCGCTGAAGGTACCGGTCAATCATGAACACCTTGTTGCAACCTGGATGCGGGCAGGGCCTTTCTCTGACCTCCTCATGATGCTCTTTGATGTGCTTCTAAATCCAAGAAGAGAGATGGAGATCTTCACACAGAGCCACCCTTTCACTCCATGCAGGTTTGTGGGCAGTGACAATCTGACCACCTATGGCAGGCTTGGCTAACTAGGGGCCCTCCAGAGGTTTTGGACTACAAGTCCATGTGCTGGCTGAGGCTGATGGGGATTGTAGTCCAAAACTTCCTAAGGGCAACTGGTTGGCCAAAGCTACTCAACAGCAACAATCACGTGAACAGAATGAGAAAGGAGGACCCTGCATCCATTTGCTCAAACTGGCAGCAAAATCTGGATCACACGCTTTTAAAGTCATCAGCTTTTCTCCTTGTTTTTCTCTTGTAAGCTAGGGTTACTCCCTCCCATTAGGCAGGACTGACAATCATTACAATCTGGCTTTTGATTGGTTCACTTCCACCCAAAGGAAATGGGGGAAGGTGGTGGCAGGGAGAGAGATACACTTGTTCTAGAAAGTAAAGTCCCGCTGTGGGTCTGATGACTCCAAAGCTAAATGTAGCTAGTAGTTATCCACATACCTTCATGCCATCTGCACCTCTGTACACAGCTGTACAGCCCTGATAAGGACACTTGTAAATGGTGGGCAGCTCTTCCCTTAAAAAAAGCAGAGGAAAGAGTAACTGGTGAGTAGGTTGGACCATTCTTGTTGGTGGGAATCTCACACCTTGGAAGCTTTGGGTATATGATACCTTTCACATTTGATTTTCTTTTTCCAGCCAGGTTTGGGTCCTGGCTTCTTCCTTATTTTGGGCTCTTCAAGCTTCTTTGCTTCTCTGCTTTCAACTTTCCTGTTGTTGGATACCCTAACAGAGGAGGAACAGGGAATTGTTGCTGCATGTCAACTGAGGTTATAAAACGGGGGTGAACGACCTCCCTACCCCTGTTGAAGGCTGCATCTCCCTATTTCTGCCCCACTCCCCAATGCCTACAAGAAATTAGGCCAGTGCAAGGCTCTCAGGCTGGCCACCCATTAATAAACACAAACATTTGGAAGCCTTACTTAGAGACTAAATTGTTGAAATAAAGGGAAGTATACACATCATTGCACAATAGAATATTCCCACCCTCTCCTTCGCCTGCGCTCTCCCCAAATCTGCTTGGAGGGTTGAGGGAGCCCCTAAAACAGACTGAAGGAGCTTGCAGGGGTCAGGAGAATATTCCATTGTACAAACCCTTGCACTGACAGAGCATTTGCATAGCTCTACTTAAAATACAATCCTAAACAGATGGACATATTTGCGAGGAGGCTGAAAAGAAACCTGCTCACTCCTAAGAAAAGAGAGAATGTGCGAATGTGCGGGGAATGGATGTGGGCCTTTGCCCACTGAGAGTGGAAGAGGGTGCAAAAGGTCAAATTCCTTCGAGAGAAAGAAGCTACCACTCCTGTCTTTTGCCACAGCAAAAGGACAAGAAAAAGCCCTCACCTCTTTTCTGGGTAAGGCTCAAAGTAGTCGTCCGAAGACTGCGCTCTCTTGTCATTCTCGTCGTCACTCAAGGAGTACCTGAGAAAGTAAATAGGCCCTTTCACTAAAGGAGAAGGCAGGTGAAGCCTCATTGGGCCTTTATGTTGACAGTGGGGTGGGGGGGGAGCTCAAGAGAAACTGCTGCAAGTCCGGCTGCCCCAAAGTGAGCTTTCCTTCTTCAAGAAAACAACACACTCCAGACAGTGGCCCAGAACCACTCAATGTAAAGGCTGCTATGCTACAAAAAGGCGAGCAGAGAAACTGCCCTGCCATGTGGGTTCCTGGGCATCAAATAATTGGAAGCCCAGCCTTCGGAGTCTTTTAAAAAGCAAGTGCCCAGCTCTAATCAGTTCCATGCTTAAAAGCTGAAGGTGGTGCTTGCAAAAGGATTCAGACCAAAGTAATGTAGGGAGCTGCCTTGCACCAAGTCAGACCAATGATCCATCCAGGTTTGTATTATACACTGACTGGCAGCAGCAGCTCTACAGAGTTTTAGGCAGGGGGCATTCCCAGCCCTACCTGGAGGTGCTGAGAATTGAACCTGGGACCTTCTGAACGCAAGGCAGAGGCTCTACTACTGAGCTAGCCTTCCCCCACAAGATCACTTGCTAAACTCCCCCCAAGTTCTGTCTAGGCACCTCACCTGCCCACTGGTTTGTTGTTGTTTTTTTGTCAGCTACATCATTTTTGTAAATCACTTAGAGGTGCTTTTTTAAAAAAACCAACCCCCCCAAAACCCCAAACTATCAAGTGGTATATAAGGTAAAGGTAAAGGTACCCCTGCCCGTACGAGCCAGTCTTGACAGACTCTGGGGTTGGTGCGCCCATCTCACTCTATAGGCCGGGGGCCAGCGCTGTCCGGAGACACTTCCGGGTCACGTGGCCAGCGTGACATCGCTGCTCTGGCGAGCCAGAGCCGCACACGGAAACGCCGTTTATCTTCCCGCTAGAAAGCGGTCCCTATTTATCTACTTTCACCCGGGGGTGCTTTCGAACTGCTAGGTTGGCAGGCGCAGGGACCGAGCAACGGGAGCGCACCCTGCCGCGGGGATTCGAACCGCCGACTTTTCGATCGGCAAGCCCTAGGCGCTGAGGCTTTTACCCACAGCGCCACCCGCGTCCCTGCCAAGTGGTATATACATTCTATTAAATAAGTAAAATAATAAGACTGCCCCAAGTGACATCCTTTGGGATCACTGCCATAGGCAGTGTGGATTTGTATCTGTCCACATTCTGGCCCATCAGTGAGAATAATACATCCAGTTTCATAAAAAACACACAAATACTTGGGCATCATTTATAACCTTTGTGAAGAACAAAAGTTATAAACAGAGATAGTAACTGCAACAATTAATTTGAACTAAACTTAAGGTAGTATTAAGGAGTTGTTGTTACAGTTAATAATTTTGTACTATATAGTAATAATTTTTATTATTGGACTGTATTGCTTCTCATAAAGGCCACAAAAACTGCCCTTTGTGCTGTCCTGACCCCTCCCTCCACCCTCTAAACCAGCCGTCTCCAGTGACTGGACCCTCCAGTGAGGAATGAGATCCACTCCCGCCCCACAATCATTGTTCATGCTTGCAAAGGTGACATTTGAATCCCGCTCTTCTTCTCTCACCCCTCAAAAAGGTCACTGAACTCGTCTTTTACCCGCTCATCCGAGGCTGCAGAGGGAACCGGCTTCTCACCCAGTGGCCCTAGAAGACGGAGAAGAATGCGTGTTGCAAAGGGCGCAAAGGAAGGCACAACAGTCCTGCGGCACCCGACCCATCAAGCCCGTCAAGCCTACCCAGCCCAGCATCCTCTTCTCACGGTGGTCAGCCAAAGGATGTGGGCCTGAGCTCACCTTGGCAAGAGCCTGCTTCACTATGAGAAGACGCGAGTGTCTGGGCACACTGGCTGGAGGGAAAGCCAAGTTAATGGGGCGGAAATTAAAAAGCAACAAGAATGCAAAGGGCAAGCCTGGTCCCAGACAGCTGAGCTATAAATCAGAAATGCTGGCACTCAGCTCTGTGAACGCATTGCTTCCACACAGGCTTGAACAGCTGAACACTCAGAAAATAATAATAATAATAATAATAATAATAATAATAATAATAATATAATAATAATAAATATTATAACAAAGATTAAAAATACATTAAAATGTCACACATTAAAAACTGCCCTGAACAGGGCTGCCTTCAGATGTCTTCTGAAAGTCTGGTAGTTGTTTTTCTCTTTGACATCTGATTGGATGTGATTCCACAGGGCGGGTGCCACTACCGAGAAGGCCCTCTGCCTGGTTCCCTGTAGCTTTGCTTCTCGCAGCGAGGGAACCGCCAGAAGGCCCTCAGCACTGGACCTCAGTGTCCGGGCAGAACAATGGGGGTGGAGACGCTCCTTCAGGTATACTGGGCCCAGGCCGTTTATGTGTATACTGTGTATATGTGTATGTATATATGTGTATATCATGCAAAGAAATGTGCAAAGACCTGTGTGGAGTTGTGACCCACAATCCCCACGACATCCTGGAGATACATCCTTGGCATGCCACTTACCTGGACTGCCATTCAGAGGGCAGTCTGGCTGCGGCAGGCTTTCCTCCTGCAAAGGAGCTTCCGAGGCATCTTGGAAGGAAGGCAAATCCTGGCTCTCCGACACCCAGCTTTCTGTGCTAAGCGCAGGCGGAGGAGTCCCGCTTTTTGCAGGTTGCTGGCTGGCTGCCGTACGAGTGGCGCCATGCTGGGGTTCCGGCGGTGCTGCCGCAGCCACAGTACAGTCAGCCCCCACCCCGTTGCCCGTCACGTGCGCCTGCTGCGGGGCAGGGCCCTTGTTCAGTTCCCACTTGACGGACAGGGCGTTGTCCACCAGCAAGGTGCTGCAGTCCGAATCTGTGCTCATGACATAATCATGACCCTCTTCGCAGCCCCACACGGCCTGGATGATCCCGCAGTACTCCGAGGACAAGATGCCTTGCAGGCTGGGAGCAATCTGGCAGCTTTCGGCGTGGTTGTGGGTCCACATCACTAAGCTGTGGAGGCACTGGGGGCTGGATGTGATCAGGTCTGCTGTTGGCAGGGAGAAAGACAGAGGGTAGCAGAGACCAGGCATGCCACTGAAACACCTGCCCCACACCATAAGCCCCAGAATAATTGGCTGGCATGGACTATGGCAACTGTGGTAGGTGGTAACACCCACCCACAATCAAGGTTGTTGTATTTTATTTATGGAATTTATAGTCCACCCCTCCTCCTGAACACATTGCTTTCTGTTAGGCAGTGTTACCTCTTGAAATTACACCACCTTCAGCTCCTTGGAGGAAAGATGGACTAGAAGTGTAATAGATAAACAAGAAAGCCATGCTAAATACATGCAGCTTTGCATCTGCTGAAGGCAAGGGATGATGCAGAAGGGTTTATTTAGTGTGATGTGGATTTGTCTCATACACAAATCAGGGGTGTGCACGGCAACGTTGATCAAAGCATTTTGTAGGGATATCGCGGAGTGGGGAGTGGGGTCCGGAGGGAGCACACTTCCCCACCAGCAGGCAGCCACAGTCTGCCTGCACGCGTGACCTTGGAGTGCAGGGAAAACCCCCCCAGACAAGCCACAGCTGTCTGTACATTGTTCCACCTCTGCATGACCTTCCGCCTCTGCATGACCTTTCGCGATCTCAGCAGTCTGCGGTGTCCTGTCTGTAACTCTTTTCCATGAGACCTTTGTCTCCCTTCGTCATATACTGTGCAAGGGGAAAATGACGCTGTGGAACAGGTGCCAAAATAGCCTTTTACTACCCCACGTTCTCGGGACGGAAGATGTGTAAAGGTCACAGCCCAAAAACGTATCTGCCTAGCTTGCATATTTGTCTCAATAAAAAGAGGCTCCACAGGAATGGCAGCAGCTCGCTACAGCCCACCTGTGCGCAGCTCACATGATGATCAACACCTGTCTTGGGCCTTCACTTCACCTTTCTTCAGATGATGGATCAGAGACCAAGTACAAACTGTCATATTATTATAAAGTATACAGAAAAGATCCATGTTCCCAACAGATCTTAGAAATATGCTTGCCTACACTTAAAAAGGAAAAACATTATTTACTTTGTTTATTCATATTCCACCCTTCCTCTTGAATGTTGCACACATTGTTTTCAGTTAGTAATTGCAGGATGCAACAGTGTCTATATATTTTTTTGTCATTTTTGTCTTTGTATCTTGGAAATAAAATTCAAGAAAGAGAAAAAGAGTTTGCCTGAGCCTGTGATCTGGCAAAAGAAGCTGGGGAGCCTTAGCTAGAATTGCACATGGCTGGCTCGTTGGCACTCAAAAGATGAGTTTTCCCTTTCTGTAGCTGATGCTGAGTTATTTTATTTTTGGATCGGTGTTTTGCACTGTTTTTATTTTAGATATCTTTGTGCTTTCATACTGACGGTATCCTGCCTTGGGACTTCTCATGACGGGCTGCTAATGGATGTTTTAGATAAATAAAAATACTGCCTTCCCAGGCGGACACTGGAGCTGGCCCTAGAGTGCAGAGACCACCCTGGTCCCCACTAGTCATAGGGAAATTGCCAGAGACTGAGCACCACATCAGCTATAAGCATAGGCAAAGTGGAAACTGCCCTTAATCTGTGGAAGCAACAGGGCAGCCACAACTGACATCAAGGAGAAAATGCAGAGGAGCCAAAACAATCCTACTTACCTAGAGAGGGAGCATCTCCTTTTGCAGCAGGAAGAGGAGGTTGGGCAAGGTTGTCCCTGTACACAAAACAGATGGCAGAGCAAATCAGATGCCTTCTAGGGAGGACAGACTCAGGCAGCATGTGCTCTGGTCTCAAAGTGGCAGTTTCACAAACAAAAAATGTGCACAGGCAATTTCCAGCTGCTGGAAACTGGACTTTTGGCCTTGCAAATAAGACCACATACATTACGAACCCACAAAGTATTTCCCTAGCCCTCTGCACGAAGTGCAAGTCATTAGTGGGACATCAGCAGCCTAACAAAGTATTTTGTATACAGCTCATAAATGTTTGCCTGCTTGGGGGCCAAGTCTTGGTGGCTACCGAGACAAGCCACAAGCAGCCCAGCCTCCCGCGAGTGGAGAAATCCGCTCAACCTACTTTCCGTGTGGCTTGAGGTGGCCAGTGGGAGACAGGTTCACCTTCTGGATGAAGGCCTTGAGGATGCTGCGGCACTTGTAAAACTGGGCGTGGCACTTCTTGCAGACAAACTGGGGGAGGGCCGGGTCTTGCCGGACAGCCACCCCCACCAGCCGCTGGAAGTCCGTGAAGAAGACCTGGTCCATGCGCCGCTGCTTCTCGGAGCTCTCCCCCACCACAGGGACCTTTCCAAAAGCGTTCCGCAGGCTTCGAGAGGAAAACTTCCCGTGGCAAAGCCGGCAGTAAGCAGTGCTCACACCCCGGCCGAATCCTGCAAGGATTTCAGGAAAGAAAGGAGGTCACTCTGAGACTAGCATTGCCTTTAGAAGCATAATGAAGGTACAAGGCAGGCAGAGGGCCTTTTCGATAGTGGCGCCCTCCCTGTGGAATGCCCTCCCTCCAGATGGCAAGGAGATAAAGAATTGCACAACTTTTAGAAGACATCTGAAGGCGGGCCTGCTTAGGGAAGTTTTTGATGTTTTGAGATATGCTGTAAGTCACCCAGAGTGGCTTGCATGGAGATGCCATTGGGGATTGAACCAGGTGCCTTCTGCATGCAAAGCAGGTGTCCTGCCACTGAACTGCAGCCCTTAAAAGACTCCTGGGCAGAGCAGGATGGCAGGAGGCAGGACACAGGAGAAACAAGCCCAACCGTTGTGTGAACTAACTCCCAGAGCATGAAAGCGGGTGGCAACCAGAGAAACACTATTAAATGGTCCTTGCCAAACACCCAGGAACATCCTTTTGGGGCATGGGGGGCTGAATTTAATGTATTTGTCTTCCGATTCCATCAATAAAACTTTCCATAATCACAACATGTAAAAGTGTGGCATTCTGCATCAAATGCATAACTCAGCATCCTAAAAATTAGGAGTTTCTTCAAACACACCCAAGGTCCTAGTCCTCATGGATGAAAACATAAACTGTGTTAGTGAACACAGGAGCAACCTGAGCTGGAGTAAAGCATCAAGCGGAGTGTTCACCCCTGCTGTTGCAACCAAGAAAGGCAGCCCTGGTCATATTGTCACTGCCCCCCACTCCAGCCCTACCTTCTGGCATCCTTCCGCCTTTTTTGTCTTCGGCTCAGAGAGCAGTCCTTGCTTTGAACCATCCAGCTCCTGCTTTGCCAAGAACTGTGAGAGAAACAGGAACCAATTTCTTTTGTTTTCCTGTTTGCTTTCAAGCAAGTTCTGCTGCCTGTGCAGGGACCTGGTTTGCAAACTGCCCACAGCCCCTCTGCAGCACTTCCTGACTTGGAAGAGCCACAGAGATGATGTCAGCAGTCTTTACTGTGGCACTGGCCAATCAGGCGACTCGTTGTCTCAGAGGCATAGCAAGTCTCTTCTTGATCATGGGTGGTGGCCCCAGCTCAGCACCCAGGACCCTTTCTCATCCAGGACTCCTCCCTCCCCCGCCACCAATTCTATGAGAGAGCAGAGCTGAATATTTTAAAGTAGAGAAGGTAGACAAATGAAACTAAGGTGCCGCAAATCAGGCCTAGAAAACATAAAGCATCAGCTTTCTGTTTTGGTCCTGGTCTGCACATTTTCCAGGGTACCAAGCTACCTGTGATTTCTTTTCATCCCTGCAAAAAGGTCCTCCAAGCAGCACAAAGGTTTTCTCCTCAAACCCTCAGCCTAGACTTCCCCAGAACCGTCTCTGCTAAGCTACACTAAAAAAATCCATTCACCAATCATCTTTCCCATGTAATAGTAAACACACTATACTTTCAAAGCACATTCAAAACATCTTTCCAGGCATTGGAGTTTAAGAGTTGCTGGGAATTGTAACTCTGGGAGGGTAGACAACAGTGCCCAGAATTCCTTCCCTCAATAACAGTAAGGAAAAGTAGGGGAGCCTGAAGTCCTCCAGATGTTGCTTAGACTACAACTCCCATCATCCCTGACTACTGGCCATGCTGGCAGCTTGAGACTGCTGGGAACTGGAGTCAAAAGACAGCTAGACTGTGCCCAGTTAGTGAAGGCAATGGAAAATTTAAACAGGCACATTTACCTGATCTGAGGCCGAGAACAAAGATTACAGATTAACACAACACAAAACCGTCCAACGTTTCAACAAGTACATTAAGTACAGATCTGTTTTTGCTATGGGTATGGAGGTGCAATTGCGACCCACATGTTGGCATATGAACTGGCAGTGAGTCTGGGACTATCTCCACGCCAAATCAGTTCAGCATATGTGGAACAAGATGGTGCCCAGGTTATTACATCTGTAGAAACCATTATCCCACATCACACCTGGTATAAGACTGTAACCGGACAGATCTATGATTTATAGCTCCCCATAAGGCCTCAGGTTGCACATCTCTGCAAGGGGGGAGGGGGGAGACCAGAGCATGTGGCTACTAGGTAAGGGAAAGCTGATTGATTCCCTGATTCCTGGTGTTGGGGAGCAACTCCATCTTTGTCTATCTAGTAGCATCGTCTTCCACAGAATTATCAGCAAAAGATAAATTTTAAAAATGTAAGTTCCTGTTCTAAGGCTGCAAATTTGCGAGTGAACCCCATACAACTAAATCATGATACAGGGAGGAACAATATATGAAAATGGATGAGAAACCATTTGCTGCTAAGGAATCTGGGAGCTGAAGTCCTTCAACCTCTGGAGGAAGGCCAGAGGTTCGTGTCAAGTCCTCTTCCTGGTTCATCCACCTGGCACCTCTCCATGCCTCTGATGGGCACTGGTGGCTTCAAAGTGGGAAGTCAGAGCCTCTGTCACCCTCAGTGGTCAGGGCCTACCCCACTGCACCGACAGCCTAAACAGTGAGATTTAAGGAGGCCCAGCTCAGCCAGCTGCCCCAGCGCCCTCTACATCTGGGCAGTTGCACGATGGTTGCGACTACAGCTACCCGGGATGGTGAAAAGTTTTGGGTGCGCCTTGAGGGTGGCGGAGCAGCTACCCTAGGCTGTGCACGGAAGCTCTACAAGAAACCCACGTGACTGGACTCCACAGCTGCCCACTGGAGAGCTCCGGGTGGCAAAAGGCACGGACTCCTGCAGTTAGCATTTCAAACGTGACCGATTGGGAGAGGAGAGCGTTGGCTGTTTGCGCACTCGCGCCTGCCTGCCTGGCGCACATCAGCGACGGATGTGCTGACCCAACGAACAGGAAAAGGCATTCTGCACGCGCTCTGTTCACTGCTTTTCACATCTAAAGGCCCAGCCCCGGCAATGGAAGCAGCACCAGCCTCGCCCAGCCCAGCTCCGCCGCCACCCGCTGGCCAGGCCAGTCCAGCCCCGGTGCCAAGGCGCCTCCCGAGCGCGCGCGCCCCCCGTCCGATCCCTGCCCTGCGTACTTCCCGCGGGGGAGCGCGGCTTCCTTCCGAGCGCGCACGCGGAGGATCGGGCCGCCCGCCGGGTCCCCGGAAGAGCGCGCTGCCGGGGTGCCCCTGTCCGCCTGCGCTCACCCGCTGCCGCCGCCGCCTCCGAGGCTGGCGAGGCCCACTGCTCGGGCTCCGGCTCGGGCTGCTGTTCCTGCTCCCGGGAGGTGGCGGTGGGGCGCCCCCGGCGGGCCCGGACACTCGTGGCCTCGGCTGGTGGCGGCGGCGGTTCTGGAGCGCCCCTGGCCGCCGCGCCCGCGGGTAAGAACCGGCCGCGCCGATCCCGCTTCATGGCCGTGCAGAGCCCGGCCCGGCCCCCGCTCGGCAGGCTCTGGCTGCGGCTCCGGCAGCGCCTTGGCTCGGCTCCGGCCCGCAGCGCCCCTGGCGGACGGAGGAGCCTGCCCGGGCAGTAGCTCCGCCCGGCGAGGGGCTCCCGCTCGCCTGCCAGCTGGTGGCGGACCTGCTGCGAGAGCCGCCTCTTCTCGCCCGGAGCGGGTCTGCCGCGGGCCTAGAGACGGGCTGAAAGCCGCTTAGCCGAAGCCGCGCCGTCTCCGCTGCCCTTCGACGGATGCTCCCGCAGGGCAGGGAGGGCGGCGGCGCGCCTGGAGAAAGACTTCTGGCAGAGGCGGGCACCGGAAGAGTTTTGCCTTTTAAGTCAAAAGGCTGTTTGGCCTCAGGGCAAATAACGAGCGCCAACTTGATTAAAATACTGGGGTTGGGGCAGGTAGGTCCTATCCCGTACAACTGATCACAAGACATGGCACGCGCACACCTTTTGAATAGCAGTGCCCATCAACTTTGGGGGACCCCAGTTGGCTCCTGCGATGGGCGCAAAGTTCTGGTGTTATGAAAAAGAGACAAAAAGTTTTCTCCATCCATTTTCTGAGCTTTCCTGAGGAGAGCATTCCAGAGAGAAAGATGGTGTTCACTTTCTGGATCTACAGAAAGTAGATGCCTTTGTGGTGCTGGAAAGGAAGCAAGCAAGCAAGACAGACACTCCTCAAGACAAGCAACCCATCCTTTACCACTAGACCCCCGCTGTTACTTGAAGAAAAGCCTCTTTGCATAGGTAATGTTGTTTATTATCACCACTATATAATAAATATTTAATTTACTACATAAGTAGTGTACCTTCTAAACTGGACAATTTTGCCCCCAAATCCAGGGGGGGGGGAAATTAAAGCATTGGTGGCATAATAAAGGTGGCTTGGAGTGTGTTCTATGCATGCTTAGGGGGTAATAAGGAACCTGAGAAGTGCAAAGGATAATTTTCGTACGTATTGCGAAAATTGTGGGTTTTGTAGGTGCATAAGCATATTTGCTATGGGCTTGCATATGTGTGTTACTTGTAAGACAGGCTGCACACACCAAACATTAGGCATGACTTCTCACAAAGAATCTTGGGAACTGTAGTTTACTCCTTGCAAAGCTTCAATTCCCAGCACCCTTAACAAACCAGTTTCTAGGATTCTTTGGGGAAAACTACAATATATTTTTAAAATGTATATTGTGTATGTAGCCAAAAAGTACGCTACCACCGCCAAAACACCCTTTAATCCTTTTGTGCTCTCCTCCCAAATATTCTCATGCAACACCCCCCACTGCAAGGGGACCAGCCTGCGATATTCTTGCTCAAAGGAGCATAATGCAAATGTGGTGAGCCAGCGCAAAATTAGGCTTGCCATACGTCAGGAAAATTCCTGACATGTCCTGGTGTTCGGGTGTAAAAATGGTGTCATGGGGGAATTTTGCCGAATCGGCAAAATGTCAAGGAAAACCTAGATGTATGGCAACGTAATGGAAAAACCAGCGGAAACAGTTTCAAAAGCTCAACAGTTTTGGGGTCCAACTTTGCGGGTGTCAGGAATGTTATTTTTTGAAATATGGGAACCCTAGCAAAATCGTTAACAACCAAGGCCCCAAAGGGTCTTTCGGAGCGTCTTGCGAGCCCAAAGGTCGCGCTCGGGAAAAGCTACAAGCCTCCCTGCGCGCTGCCGGCCAATGGCAAAGCAGACGGTGAGCGCTGCTGGCAACAGCTCCGCCCACTTCTGACCTCATCTGCCCCGGCTCCGGTGCTCTAACTCATCCGGTTCTGCCGTGCCCGCTCTATTCTTCCCGTCCGGGCGGTGCTCCCTAGAGGAAAGGTTCCGGCCCAGCCATGGCCGCCTCGGCACCCGCCCCGGCAACCCCGGAGCCAGCGGCGAAGCCGCTACAGGGCGCCATGAAGCTGGCCAGGGGCGCCCTCGAGCTGGACGCCGGAGACCGGCCGCGGGTGAGACGGGATGGGGGAGGGGCGGCGAACAGCTCCCCTCCGGCTTTAAAGGAGAGGGGAGGTTTTGCTTGGGTCGGAGTACGTGTGAATGCGCATTGCGTGTTAGCTGCTGCCGGGGGGTTGGCATGGCTTTGAAGAGAGGGGAGGGGTTGAGGTGCCTTTGGATTCCCCAAGCCCCTCTCTGCCCGACGTCCACGGGCCCGGGCGGGGTGGGGCTCTTTCCTCTGCGGCGGACAAAGACCCTGCGGGGCATCCCGCTCCTTCTGCGACAGCGGCCCACCCAGTGGTCAGCGCTGCCCAGCTCCCCACTTTCCTCGGCCTTGGCGTCCGGCCCCCTACCCTTGCTTTGGAAGCGCCCTTGCGCACGCCTCGCATCGCTTCAAGCTCCGTATTGCAAATGCCGTCTGCGTCCGTTGCTTTGTTCCACGACTAGATTGCTGTCTTTAAAAAAACAACACAAAAACGATTATTCATGTGGTGCCTTCAGTGGGTTTCCTTTACTGGTTTCCTTAGGATGATTAAATGCACCAGGCTGGTGCCCTCCAGATGTTTTGAACTACAACTCCCATCAGCCCTTCTTAGGGGCTGATGGGAGCTGTAGTTCATAAGACGATCCTGCTGGATCAGACCAATGACCCATCTAGTCCAGCATCCTGTGGCCAACCTGATGCCTGTGGGAAACCCTCAAGCAGGGCCTGAGTGCAAGAACACTCTCAACACTGTGTTTTCTAGCAACTAGTATTCAAGAGCATAGCTGCCTCCAACCGTGGAATTCAAATAATCTGGAGGGTACCATGTTGGATCAAGCTGGGCCTTGCCCTTTCATGAACACTCATTAATTTGGCTTCAAGTTAGGATTAGAGCCTGCCGCACCCCTTTCAGGGCCAAGAAAAGCCGACATGGCCACATTTCATTTCAAAAAAGGAAACTTCCCCCAAATGAGAAGCTTCCCCCAAATGGGATTGGTAAAAAGAAATTTGAAAGGCAAAGTCAAGAGATTCAAATTGAAGGGACAGGCGAGGGCAAAGCCTCATAAGGCTACAAAATCATTCCAAAATGCTTGGGAGATGTTTAAAAACATAATATTAGAAAATTCCACTGGAGTGTATACTGCAGATCAGGAAGGTACCACGAGGTCCAAGAAGATGCCAGTGCTGTTAGAGGCAAGGGGGCTTCCTTAAAAAAGTGGAAGTCTTGTCCAAATGAAGGGAACAAAAAAAAGCACAAACCTTTGCACAAAAAGTGCATGCAGACAGCAAGGAATGCTAAAAATATATACTGAGCACATTGCTAAAAAACATTAAGACAACTACAAAGTAGTTCTTTAAATGTATTAGTAGCAGGAGACTTTCTTGGCGGGTGGTTGGTCCCTTTGGCACACGAGGGAGTCAAAGGTGTGCTAAAGGAGAATAAAGAAATTGCAGAGAAAGCAGATGAGTTACGTGGGTCTTGTCTTCACTATGGAAGATATAGGGCAGACCCCATGGCCTGAACTAACTTCTGCAAGAGGGGAGTATGAGAAACTGAGGCAGATACCGGTGACAAGAGATGAACTTCCAGGCCTAAGAGACAAAATAAAAATTATTGCGTTTGAATCCTGCTTGCAGGTTTCCATAGGCATCTGGTTGGCCACTGTGAGAATCGGATGCTAGTCTAGATAGATCTTTGGCCTGATCCAGCAGGCTCTTCTTATATTATTACCTCTGCTCTATAGCACCCCAAGTGGCAATGTTTTCCGGGCTGACAATGCAAATAGCACACTGCCTGAGAGAGCTGGGGCAGCATCCTCTGGGACAGGATTCTGACTCATGCCTCCCAAATTGTTGCACTGCAGCCAAGCATCTTGGACTGGTCTTGAGGATGGGAAGAGGAGGAGCTGTGTACCAATAGTGGGGACTTGCCCTGCTGAACTGAATTTCTCTCCTGTCTCCCTCTGTTTGGCAGGAAGCCTACGTGGAATACCTGAAGAGCATCAGCTACATTTCCCAGGTCCTGTTGGAAGAGGCGGCAGCAGGCAATGGTGTGTCTAGGGTTTTGCTTTGCAGCTTAAGTGGTTGCTCTCCTGGCTGGTTTATGTTCCTCGTGGCTGGAAGGTGCCACTTCCCAAGGTGGCGATGGGCTCATGTGGATTGCTGAGCCCTTAGGCTGCCTCCGTGGCTCTTAAGAATGTGTTCTACAGGGGACCAGGAGCGCTGTTAGGAATAAGCAAACACGTCTGGATACTCAGGACCATAACAAATATTTGTAGAGCTCAGAGATAACAACCAGTGTATTTGCTTAGCGAGTTGTGAACTCTGCTGTGCCCCACCCCACCAAGTTTTCCTGCTAGTCAATAACATCCCTCCGCTCCTGGATAGTGAAGCTGGCTGGACAAAACTGGGCAGATTTTATGGCTCCATCTGGCATGGAGCCTTCCGAATGTCGAGGTGGAGGGACTCTGAGAAGGCCCTTTGTTAAGCTGCTGTTGGCTGGAGGCACATTGCCAATTGCTGCAGTTCTTGAGTGTGTTTGTGGAAGGCTTTGGGGCTGCTCTTTCCTGATGCGGTTCCTGCAAGATGGGCCAATTGTTGTGGAACAAGTATGGAGAGCATAGCCTTCCTGGCAAGATGGGGGCAGGGAAGGTGACCTTTTGGTTGATGATAGCGAGCCTGAGGATATTTGACTTCCAAATGTGATGGGGTGAGGCATTGCACTTTTTCTGTCCTTCCCTTACAGCGGATGGAAACGACATGACACCCGACACTCCCAAGATGCTGAAAGTGGCAGAGCAGTGTCTGGAAAGAGCCAAAAGCAGCATTGCCAAAATGGGTGAGGGGTGTTCCTCTCTCTCTCTCTTGCTTCATTTCTGTTACTAATTTTGTTGTTGTTGTTGTTGTTAAAATGTGACTTTGGGCTGAAAATCCAGGAGGAAAGCTAAGGAGGGAGCTGCATGTTTAATATTCACATCAGTGAATTGTTCATAAATTGCATAGCGAGTTATAACAGCTCATCGCAAATCCTTCCAGGGATGGGCCAGGGAGGCTCTGTGGTTCCTTGCTTTGCCCAACGCTGAGCTGTTGTCTTTTCTCCCCGACACCAGGAAAAACTAAGCTGAAGCTGGCAGCAGCAGAGAGGATTTTGGGCCCTGCTCCTGTCTCCCGCCACCGCAGGGTCTTCTCAGATGAAGGCGGGAAGCTGTCGCCTTTCCTGCCTCCCGAGATGTTCCAGAAGCTGCAAATTACAGAAGTGCAGTGTGCGAAAAAGTAAGGGGAGCCTTCTTGGTGTGCTGGTGGCTTGACTTGGGGGGTAAGGGAAGGGTGGTGGCTGAAACTCCCAACCTTGTGCTGGAGGTTCCTGGGATAACCAGTTCTGGGCTGAGAGTTTCCTCTGTTTCTGCTGACCCTTTGAAGCGTTTCTGCTTCCTATGCAGGGAGCTCACCCCTCTGGAGGAGGCATCGCTGCAGAACCAGAAGCTGAAGGCCACCTACGAGGCTCGGCTGGCCCGCCTCAACCCCAGTCAAACCATGCAGAAGACATCACTGGCAAGTGGGGCTTGTGGGTGCAGTGGGTGGCCTGGAGGATGGGTCCCAATAGGGCTGAGTACAACACCCCACCCCACAATCCGATCTGGGGCCCCTTTTGGCACTTCAAATCCATCCTGATCCTGCCCAGGACAGTCTGGGGCCAAGCTGACCCACATCTGAGCCCTGAATTGATTTGGGGGTCAGCCCATATGCTTAATTAAACATGTGGTTGGAAGGAGGAAAAAGGCGCTTCCTTCGGTCCTGCTGGGGGCTGCTTTGCAAGCGGATTCCCTGCGGGGAATGCGTTGGCAAAGCAAATCTTGAAGGGGTGTCCTGCCTCTCCTCCCTGCTCCCCACTGCCCAACTGCTTGCTTTTCAAGAGCCCTGGGAATTTTGGGAGTGGGGACCTCCTTGCACAGCCTTGAAAATGTGGCACTGGGTTGGTGGTGGAAGCGGAAGTTGCAGCTCGTCTTCCTGGCTGATCCCTAAGTGAAGCACAATGCAGAGCAGACCCCTACATTGTCCGTCTGGCTCCCCCGCTCTGGCCATGGCTGTGGGCTACTCCCCTGGAGGTGCTTAGTTGCCTTCTGGTATCCAGCAGGCTGTGCCTCTGCCATCTCTGGTTTTTTAAGAAGCTAATTTCAAGGGAACAACCCACCTGCCACCATAGCAATTTCCTAACAGTAGTGATGGTGGTGCAGTTGTGCATAATGAGTACACAACACAATCCATTGACAAATTGTACCAGCAGTGACAACATTCATGTGAAGCTCCAGGCTACAGAGGTGGGGGATTTGGAGCCCCCACAGTTTCTGTGGTTGCTTTGTGGAGGAAATATTTTTTGTGTCCTTGTCCTTCTTTCCCCACTCCTGGTCCAAACAGTTCTGTGAAGTGTAGCCTCAGTGCCATTTCTTTACCCTACAGACGCTTTCCCTTCAGCGCCAGATGATGGAGAACTTGGTGATTGCAAAAGCACGAGAAGAGACAGTATCCTTTTCTGGGGAAGATGCTTAATTGCTCTTCAACCATCCTTGGAGGTGGCCAACTCAGGGGGACATGACAGTAAGAAGTTTGGCAGGGACAGTTCATTGCAGGTTCTCAGATCTGTGAATGGGATTAAATCATACCTGTCTAATTTTTCAGGGGTAGCCAACCCTGATTCCCTCCAGGTGTTGCTAGACTACAACTCTTGTAGAAACAGATGACTGACAGCAATGGTTCTCCAGGATTTCAGGCAGGAAGACTCTCCCAGCCCTACCTGGAGAAGCCAGTGGGAATTAAACCTGGGACACCTTCTGCATGCAAAGATGCATTGCCTCCCTCATCACTCCTAACTGCTGTCCGTGTTGGCTGGAGCTGAGTCCACAATATATGGAGGGCACTGTTGAGATTTCCCCTGCTTTAGTTAATCAGGGGCTCTACTCTGAGTGAAGGTCTGGGTCTTTGTGCGGGAGATGATGGTTATTACTGGGAGATCAGCTTTTGTGTCTCTGCTTTACTGAGATTGTCAAGGTGGGAGAAGAATGCTGGCAAACTGGAATGCCTCCAGGAATGAGCTGCAGGGCAAATTGTAAAATGACAACTAGCTGGAGAAGTCTGGATTGTTCTAGCTGGTTCAGAGAAGGAGGAGGTGGCTGTTAGTGGGCCTAAGGGTGCGCAGAATAGTCCAGGCCTTGAAAAGGGAATTCTTGAGCAGAATGGCCAGAGAGTAAGCCAGGAAGTAGGGCTGGCCAGCTGTCACCAACTTGGTGCCCTCCAGCTGCTTTGGACTACAACTCACATGAAGCCTGAGGTCATGGAGGCCACAGCACTGTTGGGATCGGGGAAGGAAGGAAGGGGAAGAAAAAGGTGGAGAGCTGGATTGTGGGAAACTGGGTTGGAGGAAGCAGGAACCTCCCCTTTCCACCCCGATTTCAGTCACATTGGAAGGGAGAGCAGGGATGCCATCTCTTCCCTCTTGACCTTCCTGCGAAGCAGAGAGCCTCAGTGGAAGCTGGGAAGGGCTTTAATCAGCCAAGGGAGGGGGCAGAATGACTGAACAGGAGTCAGAACCAGGCCCCTCCTTTGCAGATGAGAGCAGACCCAGCTGCCCCTCGGAGCATGCACTTGCAGTCTTGACCTTCCCTTGAGGCGAGAGCATCTCCTGAGTGCGCATGCCGCAGCTTGGCTTTAAAAGTGTGGCAAGAGGGGCGGGCAAACTCATTGGGACATCTTTGTTGCTTACATTTGCTGCTGAACTTCTTGCCTTGCTCCTGAACTCCTGAATCGTGACTTATGAGCCTCATTCTCCTGCTGAGCCTTTCCCACCACCTGCCTGAACAAAGCTCTCTTTCTTACGTCCAGGGAAGAACCTCTGCCTGTATATGTTGGGGGGAGACAGGATGCCCAACTAGCATGGCTGTACAGTGACAGGCCTGATGGGAGTTGTAGCCCAAAACAGCTGGAGGGCACCAAAGGCTGGCCTAGTCTAGTGTCACATCTCCCACAGTGAGCTAGGCAGATGCCTCTGGGAAGATCACAGTCGGGACCCAGCCTCGCCTGTTTCTTTGTGTAGTGTAGTGGCTAAGAGCGGTGGACTAGTAATCTGGTGATCCGGGTTCGATTCCCCGCTCCTCCACATGCAGCTGCTGGGTGACCTTGGGCCAGTCACACTTCTCTGAAGTCTCTCAGCCCCACTCACCTCACAGAGTGTTTGTTGTCGGGGAGGAAGGGAAAGGGGATTGTTAGCCACTTTGAGACTCCTTTGGGTAGTGATAAAGCGGGATATCAAATCCAAACTCTTTTTCTTCTTCCTTGTACCCAGCAACTGAGATTTAGTGGCTCTGACCCTGTAGGTCAAATCCCACTCCTCCGTTAATAACCAGGGACAGACCATCACATTCTCCTCCATGGATTTGTCTTGCTAGTGGGTTGCAAACCTCTGCCCCTGATCTTCTTTTTTTAAATAGCTGAAAGCAGTTGGACAATCCTGCCATTGTCCCCGTGTCTTTCCCTGCCCCCTCTTCCAGGCTAGGCATGCACATTTCACCCAGACTCCCCGCCTTAGATTTACCCCCAACACTCTTGGTAGACTTTGGAATCTCCCCCCCCCCC
>JAXCMG010006158.1:0-18096 GCA_034642415.1 Podarcis siculus | reverse complement strand
AAGAAAAGGGAAAAGTTGACAGCTATGAGCTGGTGCCCCTGCTACTACCTCCTGCCTCTTGCCACTGCTGGGCACCTGGTGGTTGGCTCCCAGGTCTTGCCACTGCCAGGCACTCATTGCTCCTCAGTGCTTTCCACCTCCACAACCCTGGCGGCTGCAGCAGCATGCTCAAGTGGCAACTCCTCTATTTGCTCCTGGGCCACTGTCCTCCTCCTGCTCACCCTCTTCGAGTTCACCTGGGGTAGAGGAGCACAGCAGCAGGATCGAGCAGGAGGGGGGGCAAGTACCCGGCAGTGGGAAGAGGGGCGGGAGGTGGGATCACAGCCAGGGTTTTCGCCTCTAGTGGCAAAACATCCTGGGCCACCCCTGCCTTGTGGTCTTCATCAGAGGCTCTTCTCTGTGGACCCTGCACAAGGGGGGTGTAGAGGGTGGCTACACAAGAATGAATAATTCATATATTAGAAAGTTAAAACATTTTGCACTCACACCAACTCATTTTAATTTTATTTTATCACAACCCTAAGCATTTATCTGACTCCCAAAAATCCAAGCTATTTTGTTCTTCATTAAATTATCGACACACACACACACACACACACACACACACACACACACACACACTTACACCTACACATAAAAATTCATATTACACAAGGTGGGAAGGGGGAAAATGGATTGAGGTAGTAATAAACAGAGACCTACAGCAAGTGATTAAGTGACAAAGACTTTTCTGGCTCAGAATAGTAGGGGTGATTCATCCTTGGACAGACATTCTGCAAAACATGCAAAAATGGGAATTGCTGGGGGAGGGAATTCTCCACCTCCAGCACCCGAGGGTCCAAGCTGCTGCAGTTTTGGTGTACACCACTGACTGTCTATGCTGTGAGTTCTGCTTGTTCCCACCACCTGCTTGGAAGAGTGTGGACTGATTCCAGGACCCTAATTTGCTCAACCAATTACCCTCACTGTCTTAAGTGGACAGCGATGGCTATCTTTTTGGAAGGGGCAACTCTCCTATGCTGTAGAGGGTTGTACATCTTGCTGCTGCTTGCCAAGGTTTCCAAGTTGCAATTAAAATTTAAAATATTTACATCTGCCTTGCTGCTCTGTCGTTCTTCCTTGGCCTTCCGGTGTTCCTCTAAATATGAGGTTTTCAAAGGTGCTCCTTACGTGCAGTTTCACACTGAGCAGAGTGCACACTGGGCTTGTCTTGCAAAGCCAAGAATAGCTTGTGTCTGGGTTGTTTTGTGGCTGCTCGTGTAAGAGCACACAGCCTGGAAGCAAGTTGGGGCAGCCCTCCACAGCAAGTGAGAAAGAAGTCTGTAATATTAATGAGCCCATTTTCCGGCTGAGTGGGAGTACTGAAAGTTACAAAATACTGCTCTTTGTGAATGCTATTACCAGCGCAAAGGGCCAGGGTTAGAAAGCATGACATTTTTTTCTTTGGGAAAAGCTGCTGGGAGATGTCTTACAATCCATCAAAATCCATCGCCCTAAACAATTTCCTTGTGCTTGGGGCTCTTTTAACAAGCCTGATTGTTGAGTGTGTTAGCAATACCATCCCTGGAAAGAGCTTTGGCATACATATTGTTTGCATCACCTTGAGCCAATAGGGAACATTAAGGGCGAGAATTGAACAGACCCTATTTATACACAAAATGAGTTCATTCTGCTGCCATAGCAATTCCAAATTAAAGGTAAAGGGACCCCTGACCATTAGGTCCAGTCGTGACCGACTCTGGGGTTGCGGCGCTTATCTCGCTTTATTGGCCAAGGGAGCCGGCGTACAGCTTCCAGGTCATGTGGCCAGCATGACTAAGCTGCTTCTGGTGAACCAGAGCAGCACACGGAAACGCCGTTTACCTTCCCGCCAGAGTGGTACCTATTTATCTACTTGCACTTTGATGTGCTTTTGAACTGCTAGGTTGGCAGGTTCCTTATCTCCATAAAATAAAAGAGCTGGAGAAATGGGCGTAGCTAGGAAGGATGCTCCGAAGCCAGGCGGCAGGGCGGAGAGACCTCCTCCCGCTGCCAGGCTTCGGAAGGATGCTCCGAAGCCGGGCGGCGGGGCGGAGAGACCTCCTCCCACTGCCAGGCTTCGGAGCAGCATTTTAAAATGGCCCGGGACAGCGGAGAAGTCCTCCGCTGTCCCGGGGTTTTTTAAAATGCTGGCAGGCGGCAGCGCTGCCGCCCGCCAGCATTTTAAAATTGCCCTCCTGTCCCCGGAGCTTGCGGGGCGGGAGGTGGGGAGAAGGGCTTTTCTTCCCACCGCCAGCCTTCAGACCTGGTCTGAAGGTGGTTTCCATAGGAACGCATTAATTGATTTTTAATGCATTCCTATGGGAAACCGTGCTTCGCAAGACGAAAAACTCGCAAGAAGAAAAAACTTGCGGAACGAATTAATTTCATCTTGCGAGGCACCACTGTAGTTTCATTTCAAATTAAGACAGATTTGTTTACAAGTCTGAATGAGAACACTCACATTCTGAAATAATGACTCAGCCATCAGTCATTAAATGAAATTTCAAAAATAAAGTAAAAACCTTTAACAAATGTGAGCTAATATCACTCACGGCATGCAGTTGAAAAAGTTTCGAAATATTCAGCTAGGTTTTACTCACAGCAGACCCAACGAAATGAATAGACTTAACTTAGCCACGTTCATTCATTTCAATAGGTGTACTCTGAGTAAAACTGCCACCCACTGTGTGCACTCCTTTCATTGTGAGGGCAGGTCCCCTTCTGCAAAATTATTTTATGGAGCAAAATCTTGTAGTGGAGGGCCACTCCACTAAGCAGGTGAACATCAGACCAGTTGCTGAACCTGCCTTCTCACCTCTAGCAATGCTGCCACTTCGCGAAACCAGGCTGTGGCATGGTGTGGCCAGGCAAGGACCACACAGGTGCACCAGTAGGAGTGCCAAACTAGCAATGACCATCCCACTAGGTAAAGGTACCCCTGCCCATATGGGCCAGTCGTGACCGACTCTAGGGTTGCGCGCTCATCTCGCTCAAGAGGCCGGGAGTCGGCGCCGTCCGAAGACACTTCCAGGTCACGTGGCCAGTGTGACGAAGCTGCAACTGGCGAGCCAGCACCAGTGCCGCACACGGAAACGCCATTTACCTTCCCGCTATAAAGCGGTACCTATTTACCTACTTGCACTTAGGGGTGCTTTCGAACTGCTAGGTGGACAGGAGCTGGGACCAAATGACGGGAGGTCACCCCGCCATGGGGATTCGAACCGCCGACCTTACGATCAGCAAGTCCTAGGCACTGAGGTTTTACCCACAGAGCCACCCACTACTAGGTACCAAACTCCTGCCACTGTGAGGTTCTTACTGGAGCAATTATAATATTCTGCATGTGTTTGTGTCTGCAGTTGGTTGTCTATTGCCAAAAAGAAAGCTTTCCCCCGGCCCAAGGGAAAACAACAAGTTTTCCTTTTCTATTCTGGCACCATATTTTGATAACCATCTCGTCCACCCATTCACTTCACTTTAGGCTGTGTCTCTTTGTGGGTCCCAACTTCTCTACAGACTTAGGCCTCAAAGGATGGTGAAGCTGTTTACCTAAGTGCCTTTCCAGTCTCTGCAGTCTGTTTTAGGGCTAGGTGAAGAGAAATGGGACAGCATACCATCCCACTGTATTTAAGTGATTATCAGACTTTCTTGCACCTCTCTTTAGCTCAAACTACCAGGTTTTAGTGTCTAGACATTTTTCGAAGCAAGTCTGCAATTCTGGTGAGGAAAGGTCTGGAGACAGACAAGCCTGGCAGAACCCACAACTGACACACTTCCCATTGTGTAAGCTGGTCTCCATAAATCATTCAGCTTGTTCAAGGACTGCTGCAGATATTCCAAAAAATATACAGTAGTACCTTGGATCCTGAACGCCCTGGAATTCGGATGTTTTGGCTCCCGAATGCTGCAAACCCGGAAGTGATTGTTCCGGTTTGCGAATGTTCTTTTGGAACCCGAACATCCGACGGGGCTTCCGCAGCTTCTGATTTGCTACTGGAACTTCCTGCAGCCAATCAGAAGCCGCGATTTGGTTTTTGAACGTTTTGGAAGTTGAACGGACTTCCGGAACAGATTCCATTCGACTTCCAAGGTACAACTGTATAGGTAAACACAAGGACAAACCATGAGCTGTGAGCCACAGAAGAAGCCTTGGTTACAGCTCATGATTAGTCTGGAGGAAGTTAAACCATGAAGTTAGGTTTGGACGGCATACTAAGTCAAACCATGGTTTAGCTTAACACAGAAGCAGAATGACCAGAGAAGAGTAAAGCAGTCACCATCATCTGTCCAGAAACCCATTCATTCAACCAGGCCAACAATATGCGAGAGGGATTCAGGTGGTGTTTGGGGACTGCTTTAAGTACAAGTTACACTTGCCTGATATCATTACACAACAGTGTTAGTGTTATGTTTGTTCGATTTCCACCCACCGTGACTGTATGCACTTATATGAGCTTGAATCTTGTAGCTTGTGAAGTCCACCCTTCATGTCCTGATTGTGATGTAAAAAATTCCATTTATAATAACATTTGCAATTTTCTATTTGTATAAGCGTAAAGCCAACTTTACAAAGGCACCAAAAGTTTTCTGCAATTCCAAATTGTTATCAAGCAACACTTCTAATGACTTCCTTTCTGAACATAAAACTTTTGTAAAACTTCATGATGAAGGATCTGCCATACACCAAGTATTTTCCTGTTCCTGAAAGTGATTTTTAGAGTGTGCACAGAATTTTTACTGCTGTTGCTATGGCTCATAAACAGCTGCAATTAACTAATAAAAAGTTGCACAGTGCCCAGATTCCTTTGTGGGACTAATAGTGTACAAATCTTAAAATGCAGTGTATTTGTCGCTAAAAGTCTGTCATAAATAAAAACCTAAGATTCCTATGTATGTAAGATTCTTTGTGGCATTATGTTTCAGTATATTGCTGCAGAGTACAAAGAAATCATTGATACACACTAGAGAAATGTGACCTTGTAAAAAGCCTGGCTGTGCATTTTGTTAATTGTGTGTATGCACTGAAACAGTTTATTACCATTCAAAAATATCAAGGAAGTTAAGAATTAATTTCTATTTTAAAAGTAGTATCCCTTTTATGATAAGTTTTTTCTTTTTTTAAAAAATTGCTAAATGTCTGCAGTGCATGCCTCTGCAGGAGGAAAAATTCAGAATATAAGCAATCTTTGTTAAGAATGTAATACAATAAGACACTGACATTCATTCAGAGGGCAGCTGCCTCAAATTTATTCAGCTGGAACTGCACTGTACCCAAAAAACCACTAGATGGCACCTATTCACAATTTATAATCCAAATTGCAACATTTCCCTTTGCATGGTGTGTGGTCCTAAATCCCATCGAAACACAATTGAAAGTATGTCAAGCTTTGACCAATAAGTGGCAACTAGAAGGAACCTGCCACTATCTTGGGAAAAAGCAACAAACTCATTCAAAAGTAAAAAATAAATATTCCAGCTATTGTTTCTTAATGTAACACTTCCTAATTTAATATTTCTCCATTTTAATTCTCCAAAGCCTTGAACAAATTCGCGCAACCCAAACTACACAAAAATATCCTTGAAATGTATTTTCAATCTAACCTTAAGTCAAGCAAGAGAGACATTCTTGCTGTATTCCAAATCAGAAAACCTCCAGCCTCATTCAGCCTCCAACCCCCTTCTCAGTTAAGCATTTCAGAAAACTACAGCTGACGTCATGGTTTAATTAGAAATATTGTACAAATTAATGATGTGCTGAAGAATATCCAAGCAAAACTAACAAGTTATATTATTTGGCCAGTCCCCTCGAAGTTTAAAAAAGAAATGAAATGAACAAAGCAAGAAAAATAAAGGAAGATTACTGAGCAGAAATAAGTAACGGGTTTGATTTTTGAGTGAAGGAAGTGTTGCTGCTGCCTTTGAAAGTTTAAGACACCTGACAGGTTTGAGGGCAAGGGCATGGGAAGAAAATGGGAGAGGAAAATAATCAATAATGGACAACTGTGAAATCGCCCTGTGCAATGGTGCCTGTTTCTCTCTTGCCCCATTTACTGCAAAAATATCATAGCACTTAGGGACACTCAGCAAGTGTTATTATAAAGAACAAAGGGGGGGGGATGCATACCATAAAACAGATTAAGATCCTTTACAAAATGAAAATCTCCATGCACACATCATGTATTTTGCCCAACTTACAATGTCTACAAGAAGCTCAAGGGAATCCTCCCTACAGCTAAATGACTTGTATCTCCATATTACTCCCATGACAGTTTCCCCTTCCTCCTGTTTGGATTTCCTAGCAACACATCGCCAACAGACCCCTGATTCTAGTGGTGAGCTGAAGTATTCAGACCAGGGTTGTTGTTTTTTTGAGATACTTTGTGGGCCTGTAAAAATGCCCTCCCCAGAGATTTTTTTTCCCCTGGTAGGCTTCTTGGATCAAGGGACATTTCTGTTAAGAAGGCAGAGGGATGGGAGATGTGCCATAATAAATACGAGGTGGCAGAGGGTTGCATCAGTCTTTCTATTTTAAAAAATCTGTTAAAAGCTTTGCAGTGGTTTCTACCAGCAGTAGAACTGCAAAGAGTAGCAGGGATCCCAGAAACATTCCTTGCTGAGAAATGGTCCAATGGGGGTGTGGGGGTGTGGAAATTACTCCCTAGCCCAGGAAAGGAAAATTCAGCTTGTTTTGCATCAGGTTCCGAAAAATCAAGTTCACAGCTTTGGAGTAATTCTTGATCCATCCTTGGCACTTGAGGTACAGGTTTCTCAGTGGCACAGAGTGTTTTCTAGGCTAGTATGCCAACTACATGGGACGAGGGTGGCGCTGTGAGTTAAACCACAGAGCCTAGGGCTTGCCGATCAGAAGGTCGGTAGTTCAAATCCCCGGGACAGGGTGAGCTCCCGTTGCTCGGTCCCTGCTACTGCCAACCTAGCAGTTCGAAAGCATGAAGTGCAAGTAGATAAATAGGTACCGCTCTGGCGGGAAGGTAAACGGCATTTCCGTGCGCTGCTCCGGTTCGCCAGAAGTGGCTTAGTCATGCAGGCCACATGACCTGGAAGCTGTACGCCGGCTCCCTTGGCCAATAAAGCGAGATGAGCGCCGCAGCCCCAGAGTCATCCGCGACGGGACCTAACAGTAAGGTGTCCCTTTACCTTTACCCTTATGCCAACTACAACCTCTCCTGGACAGTCTGGCAACAAGGATCCATGCTCTGGTAACACCTTGTTTATACAGTTATTATGTATTATGTATTGCACATGGGGTTATCCCTGAAGATGACTTGGAAGCTAGCTGAAGATAAACAGCCAAGATTTTGACCTTACTAGGCTGCTGGGAACACATCCCACCAGTTTTGAGATCTACACTGTTTGCATGCCCTTCATGATGCCTTAGGGAACACTTTCTTCCATATCAACCTGCGTAAGTCCACTGGGCCCATCACCATCGCAGATCAAGCATATGTTTCCCATTGGTTGTGTCACCAATATGGAATGTCCTGTCAATGGCTTTCCATCTGAGAGCCACTATACTATGGTTTGTTTTGTAAATATCAAAAGGATGCTGTGCCTTGAAAGGAAGTAACCTGAAAAAAAGTTTTCTCCCTTGTAAATGTAAGTGGACAAGTGTATAAGGAAGTGTTCACACATGTAACCAATTTGTTAGCTAGATTCTTAAAGAAAGGCAATACAGAAAGTTGGAAGGGGGAGGGTACAAAAAACAACAACAAGCAACTAAAATTACTCTCTGGTGTGTGTACGAAAGTAATAGGTTGCACCCAATGTAAGGGGTAAGGTAAGGGGACCCCTGACCGTTAAGTCCAGTCACAGATGACTCTGGGGTTGCAGCGCTCATCTTGCTTTACAGGCCGAGGGAGCCAGCGTTTGTCTGCAGACAGCTTCCAAGTGGCCAGCATGACTAAACCGCTTCTGGCAAACCAGAGCAGCGAAAAGAAATGCCGTTTACCTTCCTGCTGGAACAGTACCTATTTATCTACTTGCACTCTGACGTGCTTTCAAACTGTTAGGTTGGCAGGACCTGGGACCGAGCAACAGGAGCTCACCCCGTCGTGGGGATTCAATGTAGCTCTAAGTTAAAATCACTTAGCGATATACTTGGTCCACCAGCAAAATGCTCTGTGCCAGCAAAATGTTCTTGTGCAAGAGAATGCAAAAGCTGCTTGCTGGTGGCCTTTCACACAATAGATTGTGCAATGGGTTTCTGCTGGTGCAACTGTTGTGTTAGATTCCTCCGCTGAACAACCTGAAGACTAACCCATTGGACAACACAAAAGCCCTTGCGTTAGCAGACCAAGAACAATGGATACAGCCCAATATGTTATCTACTAATGCTTCATTCTTGCTCAAGACTAAAATGGGCTGAGAACTTCAGTCAGTCAATATAGATACTGAATGCCTTCTGCACAGAAAGTGTAATGCAGAAAAAGTGGATCAAAGCTAAGTAAAAACTTCATACACATACACACGCACATGCTTTATACAAATATTCTCTCATACTCTATCCTTATTAATTTGATTGCGATTTTGTTGTAAAGAGAAGGGAATCTCTTTATCTTAAACACAATTCAGGCCCGTTTGTAAAAAATAAAATAAAATAAAATTCTTGCTGCCATAAAAGTAAGAAGACAAGGACGGCCACTGAAAAGCATGTCTAGACACAGCTTTGTGTATGTGGAGCTACAGGTACCATTTTTGGTGGTGCCATTCCCATCCGCAAGTTGGGTTCCAGAGAATAGCACTGAAGAACATCATTTGGCTCCATGGCACTTAAGCTTGGGTTCATCTTCTCCCCGATAATGTTTAACATCTAAATGAAGCCACTGCGTGAAGTCACTTCATCAATCTGTGTGTGACACCCAGCTCCTTTTCTCTAGACCATCTAAATGAGGTGAAGTTGTGCAAGCACGGAACGTTTTGCCTTTCCCACCCAAACTAGGCTGCTGGAATGAAGAACTGAGCCAAAGGACCCAGCTCATTTCTGTTACAGCAAATAAATTTCTAGGGTCATGATGTGCTTAGATTCACCCTGTTCTTTAATTCTACTAACTGCATGTCTGGCTCTGCTTGGTAGATCTTGGGGTTCTACAAAAAATGGGCAAAAGGTTGGATCTACTGACATCTGCTCATTTTGACATAGACAACAAATGGGTGAAATTTCTAAATGTCACTGAAAGTTATTTTGCTATCATCCCATCACAGTTAAAATTATTTTTTTTTCAAGAACCACGCCTGTTTGCTCTCGCATAACACCTATAGCAATAAAGGCAGATTATTCATTCACTAGGAACAGCAAAATATTTTCCTGCTATCCAGCTAATCTGTTCTTTAAGGCAAGAATAGGACTTTCAAAGCTGATCTTTAGATTCAGATTAAGCACAGAGCTAAGAACAGCAACATGATATTTCTTTGCCAAAGAAAATGCGGTAGGTGTTTTCCGTCTGCACAGATAGAATCACTTCAAAAAATACCAAGAGCAATATCGTTGTTTCGCTTATTGCTACCGTGGAAGCAAAGCAGAAACCAGCTAGAAACTGGGGGAAAATGAAGAAGGGCACCAGAACAAAAAGTCTTGCTGTTTTATCCCTTTGCACATTGAAAGAAAGTGAGTGGGGAGAAGCTACACTTTAAAAAAAAAAAAGGATGGAAGATCTTCTGCTTGGGACTAATGAGTAGTCAAGTGGCTAGTGTATGGTCTGAAGGCATATGAGCAGGGATGGGTCTGTTTAATTGATAGGTGACCACCTGGGAGCTGCGTGTATTATTTATTTATTTATTATTATTTTAATTTATATACCACCCTTCATCTGAAGATCTCAGGACAATTCACCACAGAAAAACAAAGCACAAAATGAAAAATTAAATGAAAACCAATCAATAACACACACCCAGGCACAAACACATTTAAAAGGACATAGAATATTAATCAAGCAAAGACTTGGTTGAAAAGGAATGTTTTCACCTGGCGCCTAAAGATATATAATGCAGGGGTCAGATGAACCTCTGGGGAAGAACATTCCTCAAATGGGGAGCCACTGAAGAAAAGACCCGTTTTCATGTTGCCATCCTCCAGACCTCTCATGGAGGAGGCACACGAAGAAGGGCTCAGTTGTTGATCACAGAGTCCAAGTCAGTTTATATGGGGAGAGGCAGTCCATGAGGCATTGCGGTCCTGGACTACTGAGCTCTATGATCAAAGAAATATAGGACATAAAGATGTGAGATGATGAATAGAACAATAATCTGTAACGTGTGCTTTACATCTCAGTGTTACTCTCCAAACCACCAAAACTAGTGACATATAAGGAAGTTTATAAACATACGCAAGCCAAGGACCACTTCTTGTGCAGAACCAAGCAACACAGCTTCCTCGACTTCAATTCAAGCATCTCTTTTAAAAACAAAAACAAAAAACTACTACTTATTCATCAGTTGCAGAACTTGAGTGAACTGCTGCTTACACTCTGCAGCATATGTTATATCTTCAAGTATATACCTGTAGCTTGCAAGCTGAATAAGATTCACGAGAAATGGGCTAATGAGATACAGATTGGGAAGTCATAATACTTTAAATGATAGCAGATTATACTGTAATTGAAATCTGCGAGAACAGCCTAGATGACATTTATGATTAATGTAAATGATAGCAACCTGGTTAATTTGTTTGACCAGTTATCTTTTTATTCTCTGGGCAAGAAGTGACAACATAACTTAGAAACTGACAGGCATCAAAGGATAATGCCAGGGAGAATTTTTTTTCCAACTGCCAGCAATCATCTGTAGCTATTATAATGCATTTAAAATTCACAGTCAGTGAATTAAAGATGACAGTATCTTGAGCAGTGACTGAAAGCATCCACGCTGTAGCAGTGTTACAAATTCAGAGGCATGCGGGTTACGATATTAGAACAATATCTCAGGGAAGTCAGCATCACTGAAGTTGTGCTGAGCAAAATGTTTGAATTAAAAATTATATTGCCTAATACTGCTTGCGACAACTAGACTGCACTGGAGCATTCAGACAAGCCTTTTGGCAAGTTCTGAGGAAGAAGTACTGAGAGGAGCTACGGGAGGGCATAAAAGCTTGCCACATATCAGAAATACAATGCACAATATTTCTGTTGTGCAGTAATAAGGAAGAGCAGTGTTAGCTAACCCTTCTCCTAACCCCCACATAATCAATGGAGCATATATCCTGTGCAACTCTCTTACAGAGGCTGGATCAAAAATTTGCATCTTCAAAGGAAGGCGACAATTTAGTGCCCACACCAAAAAAAAAACAAAAAAAACTGTCTATGAGGGGAAATAAGGCTATGTTACAGTATATGCAAAGCACAGTGGACATTTTGTAGCAAGGTGATGTTTTGATCAAGAATGTGAAGGAAAACAACTAGGATACTTTTCGACACTACACTGGCTGGAAACCTAGCCCGAATTTTCAACAGTTTGCAAAACAGAGAGCGAACATTTAGATTGTCCAAATTCCAAACCCTGAAATTACATAGGTCAGAGGGCTGACACTAGCAAAACTCCCAACACAAATAAAATTGGGTGCAGAAGAAAATAAATGCATAATTGTGTGTAACTAATTATGGGTAGATTGCAACTGGACACAATAAAAGCAGCCTACAATATATTGTAAACTGACAGACAGGCAGACAAACCAGCAAGGAGCTGAAGCTCAGATGTTCCTTTCCTTTTTTGCTTATATTAGATATGTCTGTTGGGGCGAGTGGATTACATTCCATAGCTACAGACTACAAGTCAGGCTAGGATAGTGGTTTTTTGCAGAATCATTTTTTCCGCTTTGTCTTCAGGCAAAACATTAAAATTCAGCTGCCTGTTTTAAAATACAAACATTTTATTTAACTTTAAAGAGTGCAAAGTCTGCTTTTAGTATTAGTCTAGTGAAAAGGCAGCCCTCTTTACAGCTCTTTTTAGCTTTCAGCTTTAGTCTTGCATATAAAGACAGCTGGAGATTTCAGAAACAACACTTATTACAGGCAAAAGAATGTTAAGCATTTCACATCTAAGTATTAATATAAACATGGTTCCTTTCGCAGAGAAATACTGTATCGAGAAATGCTATATTTACATTGATACTTAGATTATTGTTATATATTCAGGATAAACATATTGCACCTGGGTTATTTTAGGATGAAGAGTGTTATGTAAATTGAATTAACAACACAATGCATATAAAGCAACAAGCACAATAACCTCATTTTATGGAGTAAATCAATGACTATCAGCCATTTAGAGCTTGATGGTGTATGTTAACAATTATTCTATAGCTACAGTAATCAAATATTATAATGATTGCTCCTTCTAGCAGCAAAATCAGTGATACGAGTCAACAAGACTATAACCAAAATGCACCCATGCTTGCGGGAATGCCAAGATTCATATTAATACACATTTTTTCCCTTTAAAAAACTCTAAGGGATGAAAAATCAAGCAGCCCAATGAGAACTGAGTATGTTCAGTAGCCACAGTATGTAGAATGGTGGGAAAGACAAGAGAGGGTGGATTTAGCGGAATGCCTTTCTTGGGCCAAAAGGCCAGACTGGAACCCTGGCAGGAACCTTCCTTTTAGGACATAGGATATGCTGCAACGTTTTGTTGCAGCTCTCGTTTGCTCCTCCTGTTAGAGAGAGAACTTAGTTATTCAGCTGGAAAGACAGACAGGGCTGACCATTAAAAACTTAATGGTTTCTGTGTACTTGGGGGACTCTGCTGGCATGCAGAGAAATATTATTCAGCAAATAAATAAAACAAAACTCTAGTGTGTTGAAGGCTAAGCATACTCAGCGGCATCTATGAGCCATAAAATGTAAAAGCCAGGTGACCATCAGCTGAATTTGGGGGAGGAAAATGGGGGGGGACTCATGTTCCTAACTGCTTTACTGTGACGGAGAACATGTGGACCTCCAGATATTGTTCAACATCAACTCCCATCAGCCACAATATGGCCGATGGTCAGGGTTGATAGGAGTTATAGTTCAGCAGCACCTGAAGAGCTATAGTTTCCCTTTTCCTCTGACAGCAGGCATGAATGACTGTTCTTAACTTGTAAGCACATGTCACGATTCTTTAACACTCTTTGAAATGGCAAAGAAGGTTATGGGAGCCTGAATAACTACACAAAAATTGCTGAGGGAAGAAGAAAAGCCAATAAATTGGGGAAGCGTGATTTCATAACACCTGAAAAACATTGATCTGCAACTTTCTAATAAATAGAAAACTGGGTAGTAACAGACTGTAAGAGAACAATATACATTTGGCCAAGTGACAATGGTCATAAGCAGCAGGTGGCTCAGACCTAATGACAGTTAGCTGCCAGAAAGCAGTAGATAAAGCCAGTCAGTCCCTCGTTTTAGATTAAGCTGCCTCAATGTGACAGTTGCTATTTTCCCCAATCACATAAGAGGGTTTGAACTTAAAACAGCAGAAAATCTAGCAGGCACTTGTACCGTTAGGGCTCTGCTTTAAAGCAGAGACTGAGAAGCACGGTCACTGAGGTCAACCCCATAGAAGCCCAACATTCTGGAAAATGGCTTATCTCTTTTATTTAATGCATTTATCATTATGTACTCACAGTGGCATACCTGGTTTTCCTCCTCCTCTCCATTTTATTCTCAAAGCTACCCCGTGAGGTAAATTAGACTGAGAGACAGTGACTGACCCAGTAAGCCCCATGGCCAAGTAGGTATTTGAACCAGGTCATAGTCCAAAATTTTGTCTTGAAGAGAATAAGACTGCTTGATTTAAGGAAAAGAGGGATACAATTAACTTTCAGACCACATGTAACATATATATTTCCAGTTGAGATTTTAGGTTTAATAAGGTTTACTGGGGTTTGATTTTTACTCAACCTTTTGGTGAAACTAATTCTTTTTTCTTTTTTAATTGCATTTTAAAAAATAATTTTATCATGAAAACAAATGAGAAGTGAATCTCTAATGTACTGTTCTCTTTTTATTCCAGCTAAAATAAAATAAGAATGTTATAAAATATAGCTCTGATTTCACATTAACCATACTGTCAGAACATGAAAATTTATAGGAACTTCAGGTATGCCTTAATAGAAAAGTAAATAAATGCCTTCCCCCGCCCTCTTCTGGCAGTCATCCCATAATCAATTCAACAGTAATCAGTTGTGATGCTAAACTAAGGATTACTTCAGGTGGGGGAATAAACTGGATGAACAGATGGTTGCTAAGAAACAAAAGGCCCCTACTAGCCAAATAGAAAACAGTAAGTTAAATACAAGAATATGTGACAATGAGAAGACTAGAATTATCCATGATGGCAATGCCTTTCATTAAGACCACTTCTGATTGTTCTGCCACTTAATTCTCCAACATAAAACCGCCTGAAACAGTTTTATCATAAAGGAAATGGGAAAAATTAATTCCATTTCCTCTTTTGCCCAAAAACATATTTTTCCCCTTTGTGAGGCGACTTTTCTAGCAATGGTTCACGAGTCATGAGGCACTTCATTCACTTACAGCAAGTGAGTCTGTGTGTGTGTAAAAATCCAGTGCTTGAGGAACCAAAAACACAAAACCGTTTGGGAATCTAGTCTCTTTGTGGTCTTATAGAAATGCTGACTCACTGTAGATTTATGGGCTAGGAGAGAGAATTTACACTGAAGGAAAGAAAAAGATGGATATATTTTTCCAAGATTAGAAATAAAGAAGCATGAGAAAATTCCCTCATGCTTTCCATTGAAGGAAAGGCCGGGGGAAAGAACAAACTACCCAATTATACATTGCTCATCTACCTCAAAACTGACTAGCAGCTCTGCAAATTGTCATGCATGGTTCCCATCCACTTGCAGACCTATTGAGACCTTCTGCACTCAAAGCACGTGCTCTCTGAGCGAAGACAGATAAAACCGTTTCCTGCCGGTGAAGGTAGCTTTAAAACTTTTGTTGTGCGGCATTTCATGAGAAAAGTGTGTGTGTGTCTGAGTGTTCATTCAACTATATCCACCATGCTTAGAATGCACAGTGGTACCTCGGGTTAAGTACTTAATTCATTCCGGAGGTCCATTCTTAACCTGAAACTGTTCTTAACCTGAAGCACCACTTTAGCTAACGGGGCCTCCCACTGCCGCTGCACGATTTCTGTTCTCATCCTGAAGCAAAGTTCTTAACCTGAGGTACTATTTCTGGGTTAGCGGAGTCTGTAACCTGAAGCGTACGTAACCTGAAGCCTATGTAACCCAAGGTACCACTGTATTCCTATATTCAGCCTACTGTTAATATATGAGCCTTCCCTCTCCATAAGATTTTTCTGCTAGTAGCTACAGTTATTCGAATGCCGCAGTGTGAAATTTACACAGTCAATGCTAATTGCCTTGCTTAAAAGCCTACCAACTGGTCACAGGCAGACATCGCAAGCTCTGCACCCTAGCTGCTACGGTGCCAGGAAAATTGCCTGCCATTTCACCCTACTCCCCTACCCACACAGTTCCTAAATCTTCTGTGGTTGTATCAGCAGGAAGACAAACAGATCTGCACGGCGGCTATCATGCATTCCCTCCACTGATATGTAAATATCAATTTAATACTAGAATAATCTCAAGCAACCATGGAGTAACTCTTCCCACATGTCATTTTTAAGGCAAAGGTGCATATCTGGCTGTGTGTCAGTTTGAATTCAAAAACTTTGGTCTGCCGAGGTTATAGGTCAGGTTTTTCATAGTATTCATACAATGGCAGATGCTCAGTTTGATTTCGCAACCCCACCCTGTGACTTCAACCGTAATCATAAATCTAATTTGTCCATATGTATAATTTCTAGGATTAGTTACCTTGCCTGACACTGTATGCAACAAATGCCAGCTTTTTGGCTGTATCCACATAATTAAACTGTTATTAGGTATGCCATTATTAATGGTTATAGAAATTATATTTCCAATGTTGAAGGAATATGTTTACTTGTTACAGAGGATTTTTTTCAGTGTTGCTTCTTCCAATATTTTATCATTAAGGCCAGAGTATATAACTTGAGAGGTCCCCTGATCCCGTGAAATCCATACAGGATTAGTAATGGCCAAATTTTATTATATTTAAGAATAAAAACACTTGCTTATTTATAGGTAAAACATAACTTTCATTAAATGTGCCAACAGCATATATATCCAAAATACCACTCCATTTCCTCTTCCACTTCTGGAAGTCTCAGAAACAAACACTAAAAGCTGGACTCTGACCAAATAAATACTTAGCAAACATATTTTGTGTACAGAATTAATCTCAAAGGACATTATACTCTAGAATGAATTTGGCAGACTGAGCATCTTCAGTGGAATTTTTGAAAGGTACAACTGAGTGGACCAAAGAAAGCCAACTGAACTGAATTATTCTTTAATGACAAATTAAACATGTTGAATGTTGAACATTCTCCTAAACCTTTTATTACAGAGCCCAACCCTAATGTGATAAGAAAATCATGGCTTTACACAAAATAATGTCAATTTTCAATTTCTGGTAGCCAAGTGTTTTTGGCCAGGTTCAGAAGTAATGTCAAAGCAAGCTTTGTGATTGCAAAGATGAACTTGCGTGATGAGCCTTGGGCTTGCACTCCGCTCCTTCTCCTTCACACATGACAAGAACTAACCACAGTTACCATTACTTACATATTTAGAAAACTGATATCCTCCTTCGTAGCTCCAAAAGGCTGTCAAAGTAGTTCACAAAAGAGTTGAATGATAAAATTATATTCATATTCCAGTGTAGAATCAGGAATGAAATAACATGGTGTCCACATGGTGCCAAGATTACTCAGTGGCGTTTCCTGCCATCTTCTGTGGCCTCTCCTTGTGTTGGCCAATGGCCATTGCCTACCAGAGCTCCAGGTTCCTCCTCCTTTGAGGCAGCTGGAGCTTTTTCAGCCAATGACAGAGAGAAGCCTTTATTTACTGGCCATTCCCAACAGGTCTCCTAAGACAGTGGAGTGGAACTCAGTAGGTATAATTTATGTAGGCCTGTGCGGCTTAGGGTTACTTAACAAACCAGAATATCAAGCCAAAGTCTGATCCTCATTCGTTTTAAACATGAGTTGAGATGCAACTTTGGCTGCATTCACATGGCAGCTTATTCCATTTTCACAAAGTTCCCCTGTTAATTCCACATTATAATTGAGTTTTCTCACAATGTAAAAGCTATAGTGGCATGCAGGGCAAGTTTAGCACCCATTCCCATATTATTTGCAAAATGATTATTAATGAGCACTAAACTGGCACTACATTCCACTATAGTTCTGGAAGTGGCTTCTGTGTTGTGGCTAAGCTCAAAACTTGACAGACAAGGAAAACTTCTAAAAATGTTGGTCAGCATCAGAAGAGGAATCATTAAGTAAAGGGATGCAAATTTTATCATTTTTTTTTAGGCATTTGTAAAACTACAGCTGCACAGCTATCATAGATTATTTTCCATACAAATACCCTGTCAATCATTCACAGACCACTGCTAGATCATGCACCTGCGACAGTCCACAAATATTCCAGAACACTTGTAATAAATGGCAGCCTTGTTTCCTCGCCACACACAAAATTACTAGAAGAAATATTAATTTTGAACAGTGTATCCAGAATTTTTTTCCTACTATGCTCTTAAAATTTTAACCAAAAAATCACAAAAGGTTAAAATAAAATGAAACCATCCAGAGTTAAAAAGATTTTTCTCAAACTGACTAGCTTATGAAAAGCTTGATGCAAAAACTGAGTAGGGCTTTTTCTATACAGTCGTACCTCGGAAGTTGAACTGAATCCGTTCCAGAAGTCCATTCAACTTCTGAAACATTCAGGAACCAAAGCACAGCTCTGATTGGCTGCAGGAAGCTCCTGCAGCCAATCAGAAGCCGCGGAAGCCCCGTTGGACATTCGGCTTCCGAAAGAACGTTCAAAAATCGGAACACTCACTTCCGGTTTTCGATCGTTCATGAGTCGGAACATTCAACTCCCAAGGCATTCGGGAGCTCAGGTACGACTGTATGAGCTAATGCACCTCTGCAGGTGTCTTTTACCTTTATAGTGTGTGGGGGGGG
>JAXCMG010006155.1:0-11486 GCA_034642415.1 Podarcis siculus | reverse complement strand
CTTGAATCCCGCCACCCGGCCAAATTCATAGATCAGTTCTAAAACTCTTTTTGTACTAGATACTGGCTCCTGTAATGTTAAAACCAAGTCATCTGCAAATGCTTTCAGTTTATATTGTTTCACTCCGACCTGTATTCCTTGTACCAACCGGTCCTCCCTAATCATGTTCAAAAGCACCTCCAGGACTGAAATAAACAAAAGAGGGGATAGTGGGCACCCCTGTCGTGTCCCTTTTTCAATTTTAAATTCTTCTGTCACCACATTGTTCACTATCAATTTGGCTTTTTGTTCTGAATAAATTGCTTCTATGCCATTTTCAAACCCCCGTCCCACTCCCATCCCTTCCAAATTCTTCTTCATAAACATCCAAGAAATGTTGTCAAAGGCCTTCTCCGCATCAATAAAGATTAACACTGCTCTCGTGTTGATATTTGTCTGTAAAAGTTCCAAAATATCAATAATGTTCCTAGTGTTATCAAACAGATGTCTGCCAGGGAGAAAGCCGGCCTGGTCCTTGTGAATTACCTCATTCAAAACTTTTTTAAGTCTGCCCGCTAAGATGTCTGCAAAAATTTTGTAATCCACATTTAGGAGTGAGATGGGACGGTAGTTCCTAAGTTGAGTCTTTTCAGTTTCCACTTTAGGAATCAATGTGATGAAAGCTTCTTTCCACGTTTCCGGTGCCCTCTTCCCCTCCATTATCTGGTTACATACCTCCATCAAAGGTTGTATCAAATAGTCTTTCAAAGTCTTGTAGTATTTGGAGGTAAGTCCATCGGGGCCTGGAGACTTGCCTAGTTGCATGTTCTGAATGGCACCTTCAATTTCCTGTTGCGTTATTTTACAGTTCAGGGTTGTTCTCTTTTCCTGAGTAACTTTTGGTAATCCATTGGTTTTTAAAAATTGATCCATCTCAAACTCTTTCTGTGGCCCCTGTGCATAAAGTTCTTTAAAGTATCTCTGGAAACACTTTCTAATTTCATCTGGTTTCTGAACAATTCTCCCTTCAATCTCTAGATTTGTAACTGTATTCAATTTTTGTCTCTTTTTCAACTGCCATGCCAGCAGTTTTCCACATTTGTTTGCTGATTCAAATGATCTTTGCTTCATTTGTTTAATTTTCCATTCTTGGTTTATCAGTTTCGAATATTGTGCTTGATGGAATTTAATTTCTCTCAGCACCTCCTTCGATTTTGGGTTGGTTCTCAGTTTTTTCTCTCCTTCTCTTATTTTTTCCAAGATCTTCTCCTTTTTCCCATTCCAGAGTTTTTTCTTGATCGTATTTTGTTGTATCAGAAACCCTCTCATGACTGCTTTGCTAGCGTCCCAGATCATTCTTTTTTCTACCGTAGTATTCAAGTTTATTTCAAAATAATCTCTTAGAGTTTTTTGGGCCTTCTTCACCACCTCCTGATCTCTTAGTAAGGTGTCATTCATCTTCCATCTGAAGGAACCGGTTGGAGTAAGTCTCAATTCCACTTTCAGGGCATTATGGTCGGAGCAGGTTTTTGGGCAGATTTCCACTTTTCTAGTCTTAGGTGCCAGCCCTCTAGTTGTCCAAATTTGGTCGATCCTTGTCCATGACAGGTGGGCCTCAGAGAAGAAAGTTCCTTCTTTACCTAAGGGGTTCTTTGTCCTCCATATATCAATCAAGTCCATATTGTCAGTTAGTTCAAAAAAAGTTTTAGGCAGTCTGCCGTCTTTTGTCAAATTTTGGTTTTGTGACTTATCCATGTTTGTTGATACCACCCCATTCATATCTCCCATCATAATGATGTTGGAGTAATCCAAATAGTCCAGCATAGTCTCATGCAGCTTCTTAAAAAATTCCGATTTCCCATCGTTGGGTGCATATATGCCTAGTATCAGGAATTTTTCTCCCTGTGTCTGGATTTCAATCGCCAATATTCTTCCTTGTTCATCTTTAAATAAGAATTTCGGTGACAGGCTCTCCTTTGCATAGATCACCAATCCTCTTTTCTTGACTCTGTCAGATGAGATGAATTCCTGGCCCAATCTTTTATTAATTAGTACTTTCCTGTGGAGCCTAGTCACATGGGTTTCTTGCAAACAAATAATGTCCAAATGTTCTTTTTTCAAAATATGAAATATTTTCCTTCTTTTTTCCGGGGAATTTCCACCGTTTATATTCCAACTTAATAGCTGCAGAGACATCCTGTACTAGTTTGTTGGTTCTATTGTGGGGTCTCCTTCTTTTCTTCTGTTCCCGAGGGTGTTGGCGATGGTCCAGCTCCAGGTGTTAAGCCCGGTATCGGCCAAGCAGCTGCAGCTCCTTTTTGGAGGTCTTCTCCGTGTTCGTATAGGAACTTTTGCTGGTCTTCTGTCGATTTGATTTTAACCTTCTTTTCTTTGTAGGTAAAAGATAGTCCTTGTGGAAATTCCCACCTATAAGGAATTGTGTTGTGTCGCAACAATTTTGCCAGTTCTGTGTAGGCAGCTCTAAGGTCCAATAGTTGCTTCGGTATATCTCTGTAGATCTCGGCCCTTTTGTCTTGTATTTCAAGTGAGTTTTTGAAGTGAAGGCCTAATATCTTGTCTCTCTCCTCTCTTGTTCTCAAAATTATCAAACAGTCCCTGGATCTGTCCTTCCTTACCAATCTTCCCAGTCTGAAAGCCGATACAATTTTAAAATCAGTGTCCTCTTTTATACCCCAGAACTTTGAAAATTCTGTTGTCAGATAGCCAATCAAATCTCCTTGTTCAAGTTCTGGAATCGCTCTCAGCCTGAGGTTGTTCTCACGATTTTTCAGTTCCACCATTGACAGGTAGGCTTGTTGTTCACCAATCTGTTTGTGTAGAGGCTTAACTTCTCCCTTGATCTCCTCGACCTCCTTTTTCGCTTGCTCAGCTTTTTGAATGGCTTCCCCAGCTAGTTTGCGATTTTCAGCCGTGGCTCCTTGTAAATTTTCAATTGCTTGTGTGTGCTGGGAGACCTGTTCAGTCAGTTTCTGGATCGAGGATGTCGCTTGGTCTATTTTTGCTGATTGATTGTCCACCTTTTGGTTTAAAGTTGACAGTTGTTCCAAAATTTGTTTCAATACTGTTTCCGAACCTCCTGCTGCCATGTCTTCCTCTGGAGGCTTTTTAGCTTCTACCTTTTGTGCTACCAGCACAGCTGGAACCGATGCTCTACGTTCTTGAATTAAAGTTGTTTGTACCAGCTGTCCAGGCTTTTTTTCTTTTTCCTTTTCCTTAGCTTCCTTGGCTTTGGCTGCTCTTGTTCTTCCTGTGCCGCTCATGCCACATCTGTCAATGTTCAAGGTCAACTTAACTATTGTCCCATGGGAAAGACAGATCCAGTTTGTAAACAATCACTAGAGAGAAAGTCAAAATAAAAAGCAGTTCCCAGGCCTTAATAATTCCAAAATCCTCTAGGGGGAGTGCCACCAAAGTTTAGAAGAAAGAAGGAAGTTTTTCCGCCATTAAAGTTCCTGTAGTCCCAGTTCAAAGCTCTAAAGTCCCGGAGCAAAAAAGAGGTTCCCCAGAGCTCTTTTTCAGTCTAACAAAGTTTCAAAAGAAGGTGCCTGCAACAATGTCAAAATCCAATCTGTTTATGCTCAAAAGTAACAGTTTAACTTCAGTAACAGTTTCAGCAGTTTAACAGTTCTTTCCTGACTGGCAGCCCGACGTTCTGGCTCTTTAGCTTTAACAATCCAAAAACAAGAGGATAGCTCCAATTTAAAGTCCCTTTAGGTTGAAAAAAAAGTTCTATTCTTTTTCCCTTAACAAGTTAAGTCTGTAAGCGCACGAAAGTCCCAACTTTACAGCTTTCTTTTAAAGCGCTTCCCGCTTCTCAAGTTTTGCTTTGATCTTGATAGCAGAGTCGGGAGACGGACTTCCTTTTACTCGTCTCCCGTTTTCGGCCAAATTCAACAATTTAATTTCCAATTTAGTGCCCCTTACTCACGGGTATGTTGAATTGCAGTCTGATGTTTCCAGGAAGAAAGGTCGGCGCTCATCCGCAACAGCCGCGCAGCTTCGCTTCCGCGGAAAGAGCGATGTACTCCCAGCACCGCAACTCCTGCAACGCTCCGGAGCCCCTTACGGAGTTCCTTCTGCATTTTCGGGGTCGCTCCTGGTGCCCGCTGAGTCCCACGGCCACGGGCTCACTCTACCCGTGGTTTCTCTTGATGGGTCGACGCTGTGCCGTAGCGTACGACCCTTTTCCGCGGAGCCCCTCTTCAGAGGATGAAGAGGACCGCCATTACGGTTTCGCGCCGCCTCCGGAAGTCTGATGTAATTGGTCCTCTAGCACCATCTAGAGGCAATGCAAAATACTATCTTGTATTTGTTGATCACTACTCTCAATATGTATAGATTTATGTATTGGAATCACCCAGAGAAACCTTAGCAAGGTTTAAAGAGTTTTGTGATAAGGTTAAGACTTCATGATGCTAATATTGATTATCTTTTCACAGATGAAAAGCCAATTTTTCTTTCACAGGATTTTCAGAATTTCCTTGAGAAGCAAGGGATCGAGCATAAGATTGCTGTTTCTGAAACTTCGTGGAACAAAAGTGTGTGTGTAAAAGTGAACAAAGAGTTGCAGATGGCATGAATGCACAACTGCTTAGTTCACATTTGCCACAAGAGTACTGGGCTGAGGCTTTATGTTCTTTTTGTTACACTTGGGTGAGAAAGGTTTCAAAAGGTATGGAAAGTTCTCCTTTTGAGAAGCTATTCCACAGGAAACCTTCTGTTACACATTTTAAGGTTTTTGGATCTCACGTCCATACAGAAACTCCACATGAGGTTAAGAATGCCAGAGGCATTTTTGTGGGTTATGAAAAGGGTCTCTACAGAGTAATTTTGTCTGAATCTGGTCAGGTGATTCTCACAAAATTTCTAGAGGGCACTCCTGGACAGGAGAGAGAGGTTTTTCACACATTTCCCACTGATGACAATTCAGATGATAATTCTGACTATTCTGATTATTCTGGTACTGAAAGTGACACAGAAAGCTCAGAGAGTTCTGTTGACACAGTCATTGAGAGGAGTTCTCACACAATGTCTAGACCTACACTGGTTAAGATTGAACAAGAATTGACTGGACCACTGTTTACTGTTGGAACTGGTTCTCCAAAAGGTCCGAAGGATGAGCCAGTCAGCAAGGAGGATCAGCACCTCATACGCAGGTCTGAGAGAATCACAAAGGGTGTATCACCCAAGAGGTATTCTCAAGAGTTTGCTAATTCAGCTGTTGCATGTGTTACTATTGTTAACAACTCAAGCCAGGTTAAAGATGTGTCTAAGTCAGAGACAAAGACACAACAGGGAGTTGCTAAATGTAACACTACATTTCCTAGCCAAGGTAATGCAGATGCACTCATTCCTTGGAAAACAAACAACCAGAGAGTTACATTGGTGAAACCAGTGGCGGGTAGTTCCAAGGGTGGAACTGAAACAACAGGGAATCGTTACATGTATAACAACTGTTTGTTTTTGTGATGGCCTGGGACTCCGATTCGGAGGAGGAACCAGAGGAACCCCAGCCTGCACAAGAGTCCCCGCCTCCAGGGCCGGCTGAGCTGGGGCGGGGCCTTGGATCTGAAGCACCTGCACCTGTGCCGGTTTCTCAAGAGCAGGCACCAGGTGGTTCCATTCTGGCTCCGGAGGTGATTGAGGACACAGGGCCTACAGGTGCGCCTCCCCTGGCCCTACCAGAGGAAGGTGAGTCTCCTCCTGGGTCCAGTAACCCCCCAGCCTCTCCTGAACTGCAGAGGCTTAGGGCAGAGAGGCGGAGGGAACTGGTTTCTCCCAGGAGGAGTGCTCGCTTTAAGGCCATAAGAGGCGGGTCTCCTGGGGGCCGGGACCGCCCCCGGCCTCAGTGAAGATAAAGGCCAGTCAACCCGGGCCCAGGTTGTGGGAGCAACATCGTTAAGTGCTGTTTCGGCCAGCATCCAGTCCTGTGTTCCTATCCTTGCCTGGCTCGTCGTTCTGATCCCCGCTACGCTCGTGAACGACTGTCTGCCTCGACTCAGGTCCCGGTGGAGTACAGGATCAGGTTTAAGGTGCTGGTTCTAACCTTTAAAGCCCTATACGGCCTAGGACCCTCGTACCTACGGGACCGCCTCTCCTGGTATATCCCACAGAGAAATTTACGGTCTGCAAATAAAAACATCCTAAAGATCCCAGGCCACAGAGAGGTTAGGCTGGCCTCAACCAGAGCCAGGGCCTTCTCAGCCGCGGCTCCAATCTGGTGGAACGCTCTGTCACAAGAGACTAGGGCCCTGCAGGACCTGACATCCTTCCGCAGGGCCTGCAAGACAGAGCTGTTCCACCAGGCCTTTGGTCAGGGCGCAGCCTGACCCCCCTCCTCTGGCAATCGGCAATCTACATAGAATTTGCTTGATGGTTGTCATTAATTTGATTTTAATTTGATTTAATTAATTTTATAATGTATGTTTTTAGAATGTCGGATTATTTTGATTGTTAGCCGCCCTGAGCCCAGCTTCGGCTGGGGAGGGCGGGATATAAATAAAATTTATTATTTATTATTATTATTACTTACGAACTAATTATGTTAAGCGAGGCAAATGTTAGGTCAGGAAGCTCAGCCCAGTACAGTGGTACCTCGGGTTAAGGACTTAATTCGTTCTGGAGGTCTGTTCTTAACCTGAAACTGTTCTTAATCTGAGGTACCACTTTAGCTAATGGAGCCTCCTGCTGCTGCCGCCGCACCGCCACCGCACGATTTCTGTTCTCATCCTGAAGTTCTTAATCTGAGGTACTATTTCTGGGTTAGAGAAGTCTGTAACCTGAAGCGTCTGTAACCTGAAGCTGCTGGGATACTGCCGGGGAGACGGGGGCATCAGGCAGGCCCCCAGCTGGCTCCGGACGATCACCGGTCTCCCATGGAACAGCATCAGTCAGTCAGCAACACGAAAAGAAGAAGAAGAGTTTGGATTTGATATCCCGCTTTATCACTACCTGACCCTAACATTCTCCTTTCCTTCCCTCCCCCACAACAAACACTCTGTGAGGTAAGTGGGGCTGAGAGACTTCAAAGAAGTGTGACGAGCCCAAGGTCCCCCTGCAGCTACATGTGGAGGAGCGGAGACATGAACCGGGTTCCCCAGATTACGAGTCTACCACTCTTAACCACTACACCACACTGGCTCTCAGATAAGTTTAGAGACCCGTGCCCACTCTGTCAGCAGAGTGTGTAAATCTCCACAACGGAAGAGGCGGACAAAGAAAAAAGTGCAAGCATATTTACAGCAGCCGGGCGATCTCCGGTTCTCGGAACAGCATCAAAACTGCGACTCACACCTCAGAAACCTTTAGAGACTGAGCACGCAATCCAGCAGAGATAAGAATGCTTTGCAACGGAAGTAGGGGACAGAGGCATATGTAAGCATATTTACAGCATTTATTCAGCAGCAGGACAAAAGAAAAACATGTCTGCTTCCCTTCGTGTCCAAGCAAAACAGCAATACAGCAAAAGCAATATACAACGGAAGTTCCCAGCAGACTGTGCTGGGAGTAAACAGGCATGTGATACACAAACGTCATGCCTGTACCCTTTTAAGGTGGAATGGAACTATATCCTAACATCCTCCCCCTTTCCATGTAACCTGTAGTACCTGTGGTTCAACCCAATTGCAACCTCTGTACATACACCTTAAGTTGTTCTCTGTTAACAACCTTAGACAACAGATCAGCAGAAATTTCATTTCCTGGCATGTAGGACACCTGAATGAGTCCTTTCTGAATACACTCTCTTGCACGGTGTAACTTAATCCGCAAGTATTTGGTTCTTTGCTTGCAACTCTCTGAGTTCAGCAAAGCCAAACAGGATCTATTGTCTTGATACACCTGTATAGGACATTTCACAGAAACCTTGATGTCCTGAAACAGTTGCATCAACCATTCACAATCCATGAGTGAAAATGACAGAGCACTGAGTTCTGCTTCACAGGAACTTAGGCTTACTGTCGTCTGCTTTTTGCACAGCCAGTCAAACAGACAGTGGTTGTACATGTAGCACACTCCAGAAGTGCTGGTACCATCCGTGGTGTCACTTCCAAAACTAGCATCTGCAAAGATTCCAAGACCTCCAGTCTTCTGACTGGTGAACCTCAGTCTGTAGCGCAAAGTGCCCTTCAAATAGCAGACTATGCGCTTCAGAGCTTTCCAATCCTGAACAGTAGGATTGTTGGTATGTCTGCTAAGCAGGTTAGTGCTTACAGCTATGTCAGGTCTTGAACATCTAGCAATGAAATTCAGCTTGCCTAGAATGCATCTGTACAGTGTGGTGTCAGAAAATGCTTCAGCAGTGCTATCTACCTGGTAACCTGTCACCATCGGTGTGTCTGCTGGATTTGCATCACCCAAATTCAGCCTGGTTAATACATCAGCAATTTTCTGTGTTTGGTGTACCAGAAAATTACCTGCTTGGTCCTCCTCCACCTGCAGAGAAAGATAGTTGGATACCTCACCAAGATCCTTCATGTCAAAGTGCTCCTTTAGCTCAACTAGGGTGCTTTGGTACAAAGCCTGATTCTTCCAAAACAAAAGAAGATAATCAACAAAACATAAACAATACAGTTTGTTTTGCCCCTCCTCCTTGGCAAACACACATGGATCAGCTTTGCCTTGGAGAAAACCTAGAGAAAGCAATGTCTCAGTGAGTTTTGTGTTCCAACACCTGGCACTCTGCTTGAGACCATATAGGGATTTCCGTAGTTTACAGACCATTCCCTTCTGTACCTGCATTCCATCAGGTCGAAGCATATACATTTCCTCCCCCAAAATCCTGTACAAAAAAGCTGTGTTCATGTTGTCATGAGAAACGTGCAGTTTCTCCTCTGCAGCAATCTTGAGCATTACCCTAATGCTCTCATACTTGACAGTGGGTGAGTAGGTCTCGTGGTAATCCTGTCCTGGTACCTGTGAAAAACCTCTGGTGACCAATCTGGCTTTGTGCCTGACAACCTTGCCATTCTGGTCTGTCTTGGCCTTAAAGACCCATTTGCTGTCAACCAGTCTCATTCCTGGGACTACTGGCACTACCTCCCAGGTTTGGTTCCTATTCAAGGAATCAACTTCAGCTTTCATGGCATTAAGCCATGGTTCAGCATCTTTAGAGGTTAACTCCTGCACCTCTTTGAAGCTTGAAGGTTCCCACACCTCCTCTGAGCTACTAAGAACAGCTGTTGCTGTCTTAGCAAACTCATCAGCAAATCTCTTTGGAGGTTTGCCTTTTGTGGCCCTTTCAGATCTGCGTACTAGACGCATGTCTTCTGCACTCATCTCATCTTTCTTAGGAGAAAAGTGGCCAATTGTGAACAGTGGTCCTTCCAGTTCAGTGTCAGACATATCAGATGGTCTGAGTGAGGCCTTTGTGCTCTTGTAGTCTACTGTGTCATCACTGTCGCTGACAACAGCAGCAGCGCTGCCCACTGAGCTGGAATCCGAACTCTGATCATCATCTTCAGCTTCCTCTTCTACCTCATCATCCTCATCCTCTGAGTGACTCTGGAAAATTCCCACATTTTCCCTCCACTTAGGATTGTACTCAACACTCTTTGTGAACCTAAAGCCACTCCCGACATCAGGAGGGGGGGGTGTTGTGGGCTCACACCCACTAACATCCAGCCCTGCGCGATCTGGCGAATCCTTGGGCTGCGTCATACCCTGGGCCAGCCAGTCGGCTGGCTTCAGGGGCGGAGCTGGGGGTCATTTAAGGATGGTGCAGCCCGAGAACGCCCCTTTTCCTCTTCGTTTCAGCTGCAGTTTGTTTGCTCTTGCTTACCGGGTTAATTTTCTTCGCTGTTTTTCTGCCGCGTGATCTTTGCTTTTATCCTTTACATTTTTTAGGTTATTGTCTCCTCACAGTGCCAGGCAGCGGGCTTAGATCCAGCACTGCGCCGTAACTGTGGGGTGCTTCTTGGCGAGTTACTCGCGAGCCAGCCGGCTCGTTCACATCGCACACTGCCTTCCCGGTCAGCAAAAGAACCGCATCTGGATTTCCCGCGAGGATCCTTTAAGGGTTTTGTCACCTATCGAGCCTAGGGGCCGAGGACAGCTTTGCCGGCGATCTGTCGTCGCCCGGACACGGCTGAGCCTCTTTCACGGCCGCGGCTCGCATCCACCCCACGCGGAGCACCCGCTGCGATTCTTCCTTGCCGGCAGCGGTACTCGGGTTTCTCAGAGCCAGTTCTTGACCTCGCCACCCGGCCACAGGATCTTTTGAAGCGGATACACTGTCGTGAGCTGCTGCAGCGCTCACAAGGAGGTTTGATCCTATCTCAGTGGGGGGGCTTGCTGGGTGAAAGTAGCGATAATTTCATTCTGCAGCCGCGGAAACCACGCGGTTCTTCAGATCGGCGCTAAGCGCTTGCTACAGCCGCGGGAACCTCGTCCCGTCTCGGCTTTGGGGGCTTACGAGCCTTGTTCGATTTGTTTTTCATCCTGCTTTTAACTGATATCCGAGCCCTGCTTTGGCTGTTATCAGAGCCCTGTTTTAGCTGTGTTCCGGGAGTTGATTATCCGAGCCCTGCTTGGGGACGCTTTCTGAGCGTCTGCGGTCGCCTTGGCTACAGCCGTGCGCAGCCGCCTTCGGCTCATCGAGAATGTGGTCGCCCTACAGCGGCCATTTTAGGAGAGGCATCCTCCTGCTTTCGTGCTTTGTTTCCTAGCCTTAAGGGCTACATTGAGTCTCCGAAAAGGGTTACTTTGTCTTGATTTGACGCTGCAAAATTTTCAAATAGTGTCTGCCACTTAGCTCTCATAGCTCCAGTCTCCTCAGGCCAATTTTAGGGGCTTGTTACTTCGCCATCTACTTTCGTGGCTGTTCCGTTTATTCCCTGCATTTCATAGGCGGTGCCGTTTAGACCACGTGGTCGCCCTTACCAGTTGTGTTCATAGCTTCAGTGAGACCTCACTCTCCTACCGAAGTTACTTTGTTGAACGTTTCTGAGCTGTGCTGCAATAATAGAGGCTTACTGAGCTAAAGGGGAACAGTTTCTAACAGTTCTGAGCAGCAAGAGAGGCTTACTGTGTAGCAAGAGAGGCGTACTTTGCATTGGTGCCTTGGAAAAGGGGATAGTGTTGGGGGGAATAGTCTGCCTTTTTGTGCTCTAGTTCATAACGCTTCAACTTTAATTCCTTGCACTGCCGGAAATATTAATAATTCATGCGGGGTTAATTTACAGGAATCTGTCTAGGGGGTTTAAATAATTCATAGGCTTGCTAAAAAATCTGAATAATTCATTTGAAGCCCGATTTTGCTGGGTTGCTCAACACGGCGAATAATTCATAGGGCATACTATAGATGAGCTATAAACAAGTTCAGGCACGCGGCCTTGAGCGGGATTTATTGCTTGGTTAGTAAAAGGTCTTATTCTCCAGGCTCATTATTATATTTTGTATATCTTCTAGGCCTCTTATTGTATACATATCCCTAACTATAACAATCATAAATCATAAATCATAAATCATAAATCATAAATCATAAATCA